>BRDA01056536.1:0-10673 GCA_036984385.1 Crenuchus spilurus
CACTCACTCACTCATTCTGATATCATTTAATTTATCATCTATCACTCACTCACTCACTCACTCTCATCTATCGTTTAATTTATCGTCTATCATTCACTCACTCACTCATTCACTCACTCACTCACTCATTCACTCTCTCTCTTTCTGACTCACTTTCTCATCTATCATTCATTGTTATGTATCATTCATTTACTCATACACTCTCTCAACTATAATTCACTTACCCACTCTCTCTCACTCACTCACTCACTCACTCACTCTCATCTATCGTTTAATTTATCGTCTATCATTCACTCACTCACTCATTCACTCACTCTCATCACTCATTCACTCTCTCTCTTTCTGACTCACTTTCTCATCTATCATTCATTGTTATGTATCATTCATTTACTCATACACTCTCTCAACTATAATTCACTTACCCACTCTCTCTCACTCACTCACTCACTCACTCTCATCTATCATTCACTTTCTCATCTATCACTCACTCACTCTCATCTATCATTCACTTTCTCATCTATCACTCACTCACTCACTCACTCACTCTCATCTATCATTCACTTTCTCATCTATCACTCACTCACTCACTCACTCACTCTTATCTATCACTCTCTCTTCACACATTCACTCACTCACTCACTCACTCTCATCTATCATTGACTTTCTCATCTATCACTCACTCGCTCACTCACTCTAATCTATAATTTAATTCATCATCTATCACTCACTCACTCACTCACTCTCATCTATCATTTAATTTCTCATCTGTCATTCACTCACTGACTCACTCACTCTCATCTATCATTCACTTTCTCATCTATCACTCACTCACTCACTCACTCTTATCTATCACTCTCTCATCACACATTCACTCACTCACTCACTCACTCTCATCTATCATTCACTTTTTCATCTATCACTCACTCGCTCACTCACTCACTCTCATCTATCATTTAATTTCTCATCTGTCATTCACTCACTGACTCACTCACTCTCATCTATCATTCACTTTCTTATCTATCACTCACACACTCACTTTCATCACTCACTCTCATCACTCAATCACTCACTCACTCACTCTCATCTATCATTCAATTTCTCATCTATCACTCACCCACTCACTCTCAGCACTCACTCACTCATCTATTATTCACTTTCTCATCTATCACTCACTCACTCTCATCTATCACTCACCTACTTACTCTCATCCATCACATTCACTCACTAATTGATTTGTAAATCACTCATCTATCATTCACTTATTGCTCACTCACTCACTCAGTCACTCACCCATCCATCACTCACTTTCACTCACTAACTCATGTATGACTCACTCCCTCATGCACCCATTTATCACCCAGTCACTCTCATCTATCACTCACTCACTCACTCACTCAGTCACCCTCATTTTTCTTTCACTCACTCACTCACTCACCCTCATTTTTCTCTCACTCACTCACTCACTCACTCACTCACTCACTCACTATTTCACTCAGACACACTTTCTTTCTGAAATACACTCACATTTTCTCTTTTACCATCTGTGTCCTCTGTTCAGCTGTGCATATACATTTCAGCTGTATTTCCCATCATCTCTCTCTTCTTCATCAGAGCATCAGCCATTCAGCATCATTCTTTACTCTTAGAAATAATTGTGCCATGATGGTTTTGAATTTTTTAAGCTATGCCAGAGAAGAATCACTTTTTAGCTCCCTAAACCTTTCAGCAGAGGCTTCTTTAGGGAACCATCTCTGTGGCATTGTTCAAAGAATCCCTTGTGACTTTTTTTAGAAAGTGCTCCTGCTTTCATCTTTCAGACCTATATCCAATCCTCACATCCTCTTTACCTGTTCACAGGGGAAAGGGAAAGAGAGAGGGGGGATAGAAGGCATGTGTGTGAGAGAGAAGGTATGAGGGAGAAAAAAGAGTGTAGAAAAGTGTCAGAGGAAAAATAAGGCAGCACAAGGTCAAGTCTGCAGTGAGGCTTTGGATCAGATTGTTTTACAGTCTGGGCTGGTTTGGCTGATTGACTCACATCTGTGTAGTTTTTTTTGGAATTTTAAAAGTGGAATATCAGTTTGTAATGGCTGACAGCAAGCTTTAAGGCTGTTTTTTCTGGACTGAAGGTGATCAGAGCTGTGAGTTCTCCCTCCTTTCAGTACATGCCTGCTCTTTGTACTTTTTGGACTTAATTATCCACCCAAGTCTGCTCCAGAGGAAATTAAAGTACTCAATTATTTTTGCTCCAGATTCCAGAAATGACTTTTTAATTCTAATGAAGGCTGATTACAGTGCTGTGTTTAATTGTAATGAGCTTTCGTTTTGATCAGTGTGATGTGTCACTAAAGGATGAGCATGGACCTTCAGCATACTGAGATAATGAGCAAAGCAGCTCCACATACATCCAGCATCTATTAGTGAGGCAACTGAAGTTTTTTAAGTACTGTTCTTCTCTTTCGTAATGCATTCTGAATCCAAAACAAACTGAAATCAGATGTAAAGCAGTAATCTCTTCCAACCCCACAAAAAAACCACACCAATTTATTTGTTACATTTTTTTAAATAAGAAAAAGTACTTTATAAATAACAAATAATGTATACAAATAATAATACATAATAAAAGAGAATGTAAAGAAATAAACTGGTGTTATTAAAATTCAAATTCAAAATGAGCTTTATTGGCATGAATTGTAATTAACAACTTTTGCCAAAGCAATGACAACAATAAATAAAATAAAATAAAATAAAAGCACAAATATATAAATGTAACCTGCATTACATACAAAAGTCATTCATATAAATAGAGAAATATGTTTAAACAGAATAAGTAAATAAATAAGGATAAGTACTTAAGGTAATAAGTGACACACTTTTCTCACTTTCACTTCCAGGGTCAATAAAAACCTGTCCAATTAGGTTTGTTTCTTACTTAAAAAAAAAAAGTTGAAAATGAGTGAGACAAGTGTGTTTACACAGCACCAACACACAAGGTCTTCTTCTCAGCACTGATCTTGGCACTCACTCACACTTACTGGCCCAACTAGTGGAGGGTGGTGGAAGCTCACGTGCTTGTAACTCAGATCTTGGTTCACATCATAAATCAAAAAATCTACCAGTTGACGGTTTCTATTTTGGAAAATTTGTAAGTTGATTCACTCATAAGTCAAGGTTCCACTGTATATAAATACTAAACTCATCTGACCAACATATATCTCGGTCTGGGCTTTATTAAAATTCTTAACATTTAGTTGAATGTTTTAATGTATACTGATTGTTATGTTAATCAGGTGCTATGTAGTATATATAACACACAATCTATATACCATTTAGCCATCATCTCTTCATCCAGCATTGGGCCCCGAGTCCAGTCTGGCCTAGTTTTTCACAGGAAGAGGACAGTGCTAGCACAGTGCTGGTGTCTGATTAGTGCTTAGCTGGATCAGAGAGTGAAGTGTGAACATGACCAAAGCCCCAGGATGCTCAGACCAGGCCGCACTCCAACTGAGTTTCAGCGGCTTTGTCCTGGACTAACCTCACAGCAGACACTGACTGAACTGACTGGTAATAAGGCTTAACAATGCTGTGAAAAGGTCACATTGTGATATTTTATATTTACAGAAAAAGGATAATTTTCCCATAAAACATTTACAATAGCTCAGATTGTGCTGTCCTTAATCACTATAGCAATGGAAAGGGCAGGTTTAGATAAATTCATCAGTGCTGGTATATGAAGAAATCCTATATTGTAATTCTGTGGAATTTCACAAACATCTGGGATTTTGTTTTACTCAAAAAGCGTTTTGTTCACAAACTAGTCTTGCCCTCCCCCTATTCCGTTCAGATCGCTTGAGTGAGATGTTAAAATATATTAAATGTAGTTGGGTGAGCATTAGGACCCAGCAGAAATTCAAGCTGTTTTCCCTTTTGGCCGCCCACAAGATCACCGATTGGCTCTGCCGTTTCTTGCTAATATGTGATTGGCCGTCACCGCTGTCACTCCCTCAAACAGCGTCTGTTTTCACCTGTAAGTTGTTTACATGTTGCGTGTTTGTCCTGTCTGTGTCACGTCAGTATTTTATCTGTGTGCGTGTGTCTACCAGTCTGTGATAAGCCATCTATTTACATGCCTCTAAGTTGAACTATTATCAAAGTAATTAAGATTTTCTGCTTATTTTGCTAAAAAATCAGGTATAATTATGTGTAAATGAGATCTATTGAATATACAGTCCAAACATAAGTGTAACACTGGTGATAATGAGCTGAACTGAAGTTGACTGAAAAGGATTGGGTGATAATTTTATGCTACATGCTTTTAACAATTTATTATTTATAAATAATATGTAATAATGTATTTATATTTTATTAATGATTAATATTAATTTTATTGTTTTATTATGCATAATAAATGTAATAGTTATTATTAGTATAGTAATAATAGTAACTAGTAATTATTAATAAAATATAAAAAATAATTTGTCAATACTTATTAATAATTAATAATAATAATAATACAATTTATGTTCAAGCACCAAAAAAAAAATCCCCTGCTGAGGTGTCCTCTTTTTCCTCATCTCAGATCTGGTCACCCTAGTTTAATACAATAGTTTCAGTCCCACCTGATCCATGTAATGATTGCCTTTCGAAGTTCTTGATTAGCTGGATGAGGTGTGTTTGATTTGGGTTGGTGGTGAAGTCTACAGGAAGAGCTCCAGGATGAGGGGAAGTGTATGGCACTAATGTCTGCTGTACTGTTATTCATCTACAGGTGGCAGCAGAGCCCAATGCTGATAGTTCTGTGTAAACTAAGCTTGTTTGCAGGCAGATGATTTGTTTAGATACTAACAAGACTGCATTGTTTACTGGTGGCTGAAATGTTCGTTTACGCTGTTGTTCTTTTGTGGCTATATTTTCATTCTCTCGTTTTTTCTTCCCTCTGCTGAAGCGTAGAACACATGCTGTTTAATTGTGCCAAATTTTCCATTTTTCCTCTTTGTAGTGATCATTACCACATGCTCTGGTGTTTGTGTAATAGCATGTACAAAAGTCCACTCATGTCTGTCCCAGTTCATGTCATAATATGTTATTTTTGTCCATAATGGTCTTTCTTTCACTAATCTGATTATTCTGATGTTTTTTCTGGCTTGAACATTAACAGAGAAAAATGTAATTATGTAAGTGAAAGTTAAGTTTGTGTGGTCCAGTAGAATAGTGTATCACCTCTCTGATGTCCACACATTTGTGTTTGTGTATGTTAGAGGCAGATATATGGAGTGGGACAGAAAGAGATGTATAATTCCAATTTATATTTGACGTCAGCACCCCTGCAGTTATGTCAAGCTCAGAAATTAAATCCAGATTCTGACCAAAACACTATGCTCAGAACTCCAGACCTTACCCTCGGGGAGCAAGAATGAGGTAATCAAATACTGGTCTCCAAGACAACTTGACCAACATAAATCTTTATTAGTGAAGAGAAGAAGCATATGCAACCTTTAAGAATGACTTGTGGTGAGGGCACAAAGTTGTGTTGTTTTTTTTTATTAATCTTGCCTGACTCTTTCAAATCAAATGATATAAACAATATGTCAATTAAATTAAATTTCTGGAGCTAAAAATTCAAATATCCAAAAATAATTACTGGTATAACCTGTGACAGTCACTTTTTGTATTTATTTTTTTATTTATACAGTGGTAACCTTACTTACGAGCATCCCTACTAACGAGTATTTCAGGTAACAAGTCAAGATCTTGGAATATTTTTGTTCCAGGTAACGAGTAAAATTCCAAGTAACGAGTAGCGTAAATTTCTTCAAGTATGCCAACCGCTAGGGGCGCCGCGGTCGTAGCATCTCCTAGATGCTAGCATAGAAGAAGAGGTCAGTCATTACCTTTGACCGCTGTCCAGTGAAAGTGAAAGTGCTAGTGAAAGTGACACAAAGACAGCAAAAGGTAGTGAACAAGAAAGTTAGATACATTTTACTTTTACTTTTCATATGATAAGTGTAACCATGCCACACACGTACGCCCGTCCTCCTGTCCTCCTTAGCGGCCAGCCTACACGAGCGTCGTCGTCGTCTCGTTTATGTTTAAAAACCCATATAAACACATTATTTACATATTAAAGTATACTGTATATTGTCCGGCTGACACGGATTAATCAGTTTTACATGTATTCTTATGGGGAAAATGCATCCAGCTAACGAGCAAACCAGCTAACGAGCTCGGCTCCTGCACGGATTAAACTCGTAAGTAGGGTTACCACTGTACCTGATTTTCTCCCCAATGTGTTTGGTAGTCATTCGACCCGGTCATTTGTTAACTCTCCCTGTCACTTGTAAAGTCTCAGATTCTAGGACGGTGCAGACTAGCACAGGATGCATGTGAAGTCAAGTTCCGCCTCTTTTCCAACTGCTGCCTATATATCGCTGCCGGGCAACCAACATGCTTGGAGGAAAGCGCAGGACCCCAGTTCTGATGGATTGTCTGGCAGATGCCTGAGCCAGCTGACATTACTTAGTAGTGCTGGGGAGAGAGTGCCATCTTACCCACCCAGAGAGAGCATTTACAATTTTTGTTCTATCGGGCCCTGGCTGCTGATGGCAAGCAGGGTGATCTGGGATTCTTAGATCATAGTGACAGAGCCTTAGTCCACTAAGCCACTTGTGAGAATCACATTTTTGCTGATAATTAAGCATCATGTGGGTAATTTTCATTAACAATAATATAAGCTCATTTTATTAGCTATTTTGCTTTCAAGCTGTGTTTGTAACTACAGTCACAAGTAAAAGTGAAGTGAAAATTACCTACATTTTCATTTAAATTACTAATAAAATGTGTTCTTATCATTATGTAAATCACAAATATACACACACATCAATCTAATAAGATTGTACACCAATCTAATAAGACACACATTTGTACTGCACGGCGGGGTCCCCTTGGCAGTGAATGTCAGTCTGACATGGTGATATATTCAGAGACCTGGGGCTAATGAAAAAGGACCAGAGCCTGTACACACCCATAGGTTACATCAGTCCACAGTTACACAAAAGAAGAAAGTTCAGGACTGTTGCTAGTCTCCCTATGAGTGAACATCCTGTGAAGATCACTGCAAGAGTACAGTGGGCAGTTCTGAAGGGACCACTAAGGGTCCAATACCGGTAACAGCAGAGTAATAGGAAACTACAAACTGCAGACAATTCAGTTAAAGTGTTCACTCTTAGAAAAACACTGAACAAGAATGGTGTTCTTGGGAGGACACCACAAAGGAAGCTGATGCTGTCAAAAAAAAAAATACAGCTCATCTTACATTTGCCCTAGACCACCTGGATGTTTTTTGGGCAAATTAGATCAAATAGTAGATCTTTTAGTGTAAATGCATGAACCTATATTTGGAAGAGAAAGAACATCAACACCAGTACCTCATCCCCATCTGCAAAGCATGGTGGAGGGAGCATCAGAGATTTTTTCTGATGTCAAAAATCTTTGAACAATGGCTTCAAGCTGGATTTCTCACGGAACTAGAAAATGATGAAGACTGTTGAGCAGGATTTTTTTCTGCCTGTTTGACAGTCTTGAAATTAGCCTTAAGTTATCTAGCTCACTTTTTGAACATCCTTATCTTTTCCATTGACGTTCACTTTCATATACCAATATAATGGACTTTCCAATATAATCACTGGAGAGTCCAAACCTACAAACCTGTTAAAGACTGAAAGCAGATCTGATATAAACATTTCATCTTCCTGTTTAAATGTAGCCATGAGTGTCTGGATCTGAACCAATCTAATTTGTGCATTATAGCCTGGGGTCTAAATATAGCATCATGTAGCCTTTTATCTATTCTGTGCATTCAGTTTTATATATACACAGTGGAATCTTGACTTATGAGTTCCATTCATTATGTGACAGAGCTCAAAACTCAATTTGCTCGTATATCAAATTAAATTTCCCCAATAAAATGAATTTAAATACTATTAATCCGTTCCAGCCCTCCAAAAACCACAGCAATTGTTTTTTATGTTTTTAAATGAGAAAAATGCACTTTATAAATAACAAATAATGCATAATAAACAATAATACATAATAAAACAGAATGTAAAGAAATAAACTAGTGTTTATTAAACTAGTGTTTCCTTACATTGAAGATTAGATGAAGATGCTGGCAGAGGTGGAGGAGATTTTGTGCTCTATCACATAACTTAACTTACTCGCTACACACTTAATGCTTAGAGTGAGGCAAGTGTTATTACACAGCGCCAATGCACAACCTCTTCTTCTCAGCACTGATCTTGGCACTCACTCACACTAGTGACTCCTAGTGGCAGGTGGCATAAGCTCACGTGCTTGCAACTTCACATTCTCGTAACTCAGATCTCGGCTTGCATCATAAAGCAACAAATCTACTGAGTGACGGCTCGTATCTTGGATATTTTATGTACATAGATCTTGTGAAACTTGAATTTGCAGTTTCACTTGTAGCTACATTTTGCCTTAAAATATTTTTTTTATTTTTCAATCTATATCTGGATATTGTAATTACTGATGCTCTTTGAAGCCATTGAAACCACCATGTATAATATTTTCATATCAAAGTCTATCCCCAAGACATAGAGCACTGTGTTTTTGGGAGTGACCAAGTAGCACAAAATGAAGAACAGATTGTTTTGATCTTTTTGCCTTTTTGAATATGAGATGAAGTGAGAAAGAGAAGGGAGTGTTATAACTGAAGTCATGTTTCAGCATCAAAAACGCACAGTAATTAAAGCTGTTAGATAGCATTAGCATTAGTTAGGCTAATATATTCAGTGGTCAGTCCAGTGGGAACTAATTTAAACACTGCTTACTTTACACTGCTTTACAGCAGTACTACTGGGATGAACAGAATCAGCCTAGATTGGATTTCCTCACTTTTATTAAGTGAAAGGAATTATACTTTTTTGTTATATATAACATGGAAATAATTAGCAGTTTACATTCTGCTTGCAATATAGTGCTGTGTTTGATTTTTACTTAAACAGGCAACTGATTTTTACAAGTTGTAAATATTGTTTTGTCTGTTAAAGATTAAATAATGTTTTTATGCTGGAACATTTTCATTTTTCTTGTATTTCTACTGTAAAGTGTTCATTTAGCCAACAGAATAATAATCAGCCAAGAAGAAGAAAAACAGGCCAGTTTAGCTTGAAGGAAATTAAATAGATCATAAAATACAGTATCTCACAAAAGTGAGTACACCGCTCACATTTCTGCACATATGTGATTATATCTGTTCATGTGACAACACTACAGAAAGGAAACTTGTATATAACTTAGTGTAGTCAGTGTACAGTTTGTATAACAGTATAGATTTACTGTCTTCTGAACAAAACTCAACACACAGTCATTAATGTCCAAATAGCTGCAACACAAGTGAGTGCACCTCACCATCAACATGTCCAAATATTGCCCATAGTGTCAGTGTTTTAACAGTAACAGACTTACCTCCCACATCATCAACTTCTACAGCAATGGCAGCAGCACCAATGTGTCTCTTTTTTGAAATATGACTGATTTTTTTGGTTGAGTGGAACACGTCCTGGAAAACCTCTGTATGACCTTTGGCCACAGTGCTGTAGCTCAGTTTCAGGGTTAGGGTTAGGTATTAGTTGGGCCCACCGACTTTAAGGATTAAGGGGCAGGTGCCTCCTGTGTAGTTTGTGATAGGGAAGATTGGTGTAGGCAGGTAAGGAATTTTACTATTTACTTTCCTTTGGCACTGTCCGCTGTCCTCCTCTACTCTTAGCATCCAGTCCTACAGAGCAGCCAATGTTGGTCTCTTCCACTAACTGATGGTACATATATCTCAGCTTGTTACAACTTATCATGTTTGTCCTGTCTCGTTACTTTATCTCCTCCCACTGGTTCCTACAATTCACCTGGTCATTTTTAATATTGTTACTCCGCCCTTACCCCTATACCGGCAGACCTGTAACAGTTAGCAGTCTTCTTATAGCCGAGGCCATCTTTGTACACAGCAACAATTCTGTTTCTTGCATCCTCAGAAAGTTCTTTGCCATATCCAGTGGCAAGAATGCGAGAATTGTACACAGAGCACCTAATTTAACAGCCCTGCTCCCCATTCACACCTGGACTCTTGTAAGTCTAATGAGTCACATGACACCACAGAGGGACAATGACACAATTGGGCACAATTTAGACATGTTCACTGTGAGCTGCCTTTATAAGAAGTTTACGTTATGTGAGTGATTTTAGGGTCATTCAGTCCAGTGGATTTGAAAGTAAAAAGCCAAATCCTTATGTAGAGTTTTGACTGTTATTCTTATTGCATCCTCTCCTGTAATTGTAATCATACAGCCCAGAGAAGTGTGAGAAGCTGGTCACGTCTGGCTCATCACTGCTTGATTCTCTTCACAATAAAACACCTCAAACAAACGTTTCACAAAGATCTGCCCGTTTACTTTCACATTCACAAACTGTAATACATCTACAGTGCAGGGTTATAAGTTAGATACAGCTTTCTTGGCACACAGGACATTTATACAGTTGTAATTCTGCAAGCAGTGCAACAAAATTGCCAAAAGTACGGTGGCCCTGAAGTGCAAACCACAACAACATTAACAAAGCGCTATTACAAATCACAAAACGCAAAAACATTAACGAAACGCTATTAC
>BRDA01056538.1:2083-32787 GCA_036984385.1 Crenuchus spilurus
AAATCTTGTACAGACCATACGGTAACAACCAGTCCCCAAGTAGGGTGTCGTTCTATTACTGGGTTTTGTCTTCAGGTTCGAGACGGTCTTGATGGAGTCCTTTTTTCTTGTTCTACCAGTCGAACTTTTGTACCTCACCTCGTGTCAGAGGTCCGAATTTGGGGTAGGTTGTTTTGGGTCATTATCTTGCTGTGGGATGAACCCCTGACCAACAATGGCATACCAGACATGTTCTAAAACTTTTGAGCAGTAGTGTGTGTGTGTGTGTGTGTGTGTGTGTGTGTGTGTGTGTGTGTGTGTGTATTCCTGAAACTTCATTATAGAGGGTAACTGGTCCACTGTGGTGTGTTGATTGCTCAGTACCACTCACTGGAGCCGTCGTTCCGCGCTGGCATCATTGGCAGTGTTATGTTGTTGGGAGGCACTCAGTGTATAAGAAGTACATTCTCAGTACACCTTCACTACCACAGCTCTAGAACATCCCACAAAGTTAGCGATATTTGAGATGGTACCACCTTTCACCCGGTACCCTATTATCATGCCCTTTGGGACATCAAAGCCAATTTATTGTCCAGCTGACGTGTGGCTCAACAAAAACAATGTCTGTCATCTGTTGGGGTGTCACAGACCTTGTCACATATATTAAAAAATCTGAAAGGATGCAGAGACTCTCGTGCACTCTGGTTGGATAGAAAGTTCTGTGTTCTGGAGTGTTGCTGTGGTAACTGATCGGGCTGTGTTTACTTTGTAGATAGGCTACATTATACTGAGATGGATGGATATGAGGAGAAACTTGTTGAATTGGTTAGAAAATGTTCACATTTATGACTATAAGAGGATCACAGAGATCAGCCGAAATGTATTAATAGCCAGATCTGTTGATTTCCACACAATACATGCAGATTTCTAAGTCTGAAATGACTTTAAAAAAATAAAGGAAACTCAGTGTATAAGGAGTTTGAAAAATTTTGTGTTTTGTAAGTTTTTCTTTGTTTAAATGACATGATGTCAGGTGTAGATTCTGGATGTATCAAATATTTATTTTTTTAAGGGGTCATAAGGTCAAATAAACACACCAGTTTCAAAAAAAATATTTTTTTCTGGCAATCATTTGACTGTTCAGGTTTTCCAGGGTTAATGTAATATGTGACCCCGCCAGGGAAAACCAGGTCAAAGTCTTTTTTTTTTTTCAAAATTAGCTTTTTTAAAACAGCTTTTTTGTGAATTTAAGTTTTGTTTTTGATCAAAATATGTACTCTGATAGATATCTGAGACTGTTATCTTTCATTTACAGCAATAATACCGAGTGGCTAAGTTTTGTCGCTAATGTGAGTGACACAATATTGACACGATATCTCAATAAGTTGCCCAGTGACTTTGGCCTGCTTTTCCCTGGCGGGGTCACATATATTAAAATCCTCATCTTTTGTTAATATAAAAACAAAACGAATGTAAGAACCAGAACAGGTCAGTACATCTCAGATCCAACTAAACACCAGCACACACCCATAAAAAAACAGCCTAAAGATTCCTGACAGCTGACTCGTGGTGTGAGCTGTGACTGAGACTTGGTTTCAGAGAGGAAGAGCAGGAGGAGGATGCTCTTGTTGTGTGCTCTTTAATTTCCGTCTTTGAGATTAAAATGGCGCCTCTCACTCTCTCTCTCATCCCTCTATCAGAGGAGTGACAGATGACTGCTCACAGGGGAGAACGATTCAGGAAGACTGAGTGAAGAAGAGAAGGAAGAAAAAAGGAGAGGAAGAGATAATAGCGGCATTATGCAGCTAAGGTAAATCACTCAAAGTGACAGGCTTGCTAGGAAGCCATTTACACCTATAGCATTGCATATGCAGACTGACTGCAATGGATCTTTGCACGTACTGCATGTATGTGCATGTGTTTGATGGCTGCTGACTGTGTATCAAAAAAGCAAACATGCTGACGCAGTCTCGGAAAGCTCCCCGCAAGCATCTGTGCCATGTTTGCAATGCAAACAGGACTGGAAGATTTGAAATAACAACCATATGGACAAGGACTTCAAGCAGTGCTCTGATAAACTGCACCCGGCAACTCGGAGACTTCAGTGCAAAAAAAAACAGGCATCTACTCTTGTACAAGTGTCTGAAATAATAAGTACAATACCTCCCAGTTATTTCACATATCCACCATTTTTCTTGCAGCTTTTAAGATGTTTTTTTTCCATGTTTATATACTAAATCAAACAAACCAATCTTAGCACAGATTAGCCCCTATTACAATTTTTATACCCATAAGGTCAGGCAAATGGTATCTCCACAACAACCACTCAAACCATAATAGCATTTCTCCTCACTAATATTCTCTCTCGTACACTTCTCCGGCATACCATGCAAATCATCATCATTTACACCTGTTTTCTGGCACCATACTTTTTCAAAATGAGAATGCTGCCCAGCTGTATACAGCAATTATAGCTCATTAAAATTATTCATGAGTTCATCATAAAAGGAAAAACGGCTTATTTCAGGAAGATGCAACATCATTGGGTTTTAAATCAGGTTTTAAAGCCACATCTGGACAGTTTTCACCCTGACCAAAGTCATTATCTTTGTAGACATCTGACAACAATTTAAACTGAACAGAAAAAAATGAAAGTATGCATTCTAGTACACATTTTTGACATTATATTTACATACATAATTACGACATTATATGTACATAATCTCTGTTCTACAGTCCAGGGTGAAATACTCCTTATACGCTTAACAGGAATGGCTGGAACGAAATTGCTCTAAGCTAAATAGGTGGAAACCTGTAAATATACAACTGTGACATCACAAAAACAGCAAACTCAAAACGAGATTAGTTTCACTTTTTAAACCAAGGGGTGACTAACAGTTTTCCATTGTAGGAGCTCTTTAACACATAAAAATGACAAAAATAAAGAAATAATTCTGAATGAGTTACCGAATGTAATAAAACATCAATAGTTGTGAGCATTGTACTAATAAAACACTCTGAACCTCTCTCTTCTGAGCTGTCCGAATGACCACAATCATCTGTAGGTAAAATGAACTGCTACATTATATAAGAAGCGGCTGCAAATGACAAATCCTCAATCTCAAGTGTTTTTCAATACCAATTCTGCATCTTCATCCAACAAAAGAAAGTCATTTGAATTTACAGACACTTTGTTCTGCTCTTCTTCTATTTATGGTTTTTGAGTTCTTCATGAGTTCTTCATATGCTCCGATTTATATGATTTATGCCCAAAACATTATAACCAATATGCTAATATGCATCCTGATGGCACCAAAACAGCTCTAACCCAACAAGGCAGGGCCTGTGATGGTGCCCTGAAGATTCTGGGAGTTGTGAGATGGAGCCACCAGGGACTGGCCTTGTTGTTCTAGCACATTCAATAGATGCTTAATCGGAAGATCTTGAGTGGTATGTGGTGAGAACTGTGGAACAGGAGCATCCCATGAGTTTAGGCAATGCTCCAACCCAGTGGTCTAGCCATAACTATTTGTCCCTTGTCAAATTGGCTCAAGTCATCAAATATGCCCCTCTCTTACATCTAACATGCTGACTACAAGAACCAATGGCTTTGGTTTTGTTGGAGTAACTGTCTTTGCTGTCCAGGGAAGGCTACATTTTGGAGCATTGCTGTGAGAATCTGATTGCATTCAGTAACGAGAGTTACTGAGGTCAGGATTTTTGTTGGTCACCACCTCGCCTCATTCCCAACTCATGCCAAAAGTACTGGATAGAGCACCATCATTTCAGAGAACACAGTTCCATAGATCAATTCTGGGAAGCTTCACACCCCTCTTGATCAATATCATTCACTTCATCTGTGAGTGGACATGTTTTGACTCAATGACGAAAAAGCAAAATTGTTCCTTAACACATCCCAATTTACGCTGTACTGTTTCACCAACAGCCTACAGCACTAATACTGTTGTAATAAAATGCATAACAAGATGAAAACAAAAGTAATCAGTGTAAATTTGTTTGATGTTGCCGTCTACCTGCATTCATTAGCAAGTGTTTCAAACGTAATGGTTGTATTTTTCCACAGAAACACATTATTTTTCCCCCAGAGTCTAAGAAAAATCTACCTTGACATGTTACTTAATAATTCACCCTGGCTCAAGGAGCTGAAACCTTGACTGGATAGTAAATTGTTCTCATAGAGTGGGAAAAAACAGATCAGTGGTTAATTCCAATAGTTAATTGCAAATCAGTAGCATCATTTAGTCTTTCACAACACTGTCTCATTAACCACACATGATCCTTCATCTTCAGAAATGGAGCGGCGTGCTGTTTGGGCCAGATAACACCAGCGAGTGTGTGCACACACACACATTAACATTCACATGTATTACTAATGCGTTCCCACTTTCTCACTTCTCTCAGAGAAGAACAGAGAGCTTGACTGATAGCTTCTCATCCTTGTCATTTAACACCATTAAGAAACTGGGTCTCATTATTAAAAAGCACATGCAACTGCTCTTGTTTTGTACGTGGCCACACCCCTATTCCCCTCCACACATCTGTCAAAGTCAGCCACCCCCTCAAAGGTGCGGCGAATCAGGCGCGGCTTCAAATCAACAATCCGAGCTGCCCGTAAACAACAATTATCTCCTCCATTACGGCCCCGAGTTCGAAGTGTGGCCCTGAGAAAGAAAAAAAAAAGACAAATCAATACTGAAGGTTTTTATTATCTGTCCTAATGAAGGAAGAAGGCCATGGGAACAAGCAGACTGAGTGACCTTTCTGCATACTGTATGCATGGATTCATTCCAGTATTCAGTCAAATTAGACACAAACTGGATTTAGGCTATGAGTGGTAATATCATTAACAAACATCAGTCAAAATGAGGGATCTAAACAGGATTAATTCAACAAACACAAAGGCTAGAGAAAAACAATTCCCTCTAGCAATGACTGCCTACTATTGTAGTGAAATACACTGCACTGTATATTAGAATATTTTTTCATTGAAAAAATTTCATAATTCCCTGCTCTGACATGCCTACTTCAAATTTGTTAGCTTAATTAGCCCAATCAGTCATCTCACCATAACTATTTGATTCTAAGTGGCCCAGGTCTTCACACCTGTCCAATTTAGGGTGGTCCAAAATTTTTGACTTCCAAAAAATCAAACTTCCACCCTCTTATTTTAACCTTAACACTGGAATTAACAACAAAGTCATGAAATGTTTAAAATGACTTAATATTTTTAATAAAATATTATTTAATATTTAGGCTCAATGCAAGCAAAGTTTCTCATAAAAGCTATTATTACCAGTTTATACAGACATCAAAACAAAAACTACAGCTACCAACAACAAATTATTTTATAAAACTAAACTGTTGTAGTGCTGCAATGCTCACTATGATTGTGAGTCATCAAAAGCATCACAAACACTTGACCTGCAATTCAAAATGAGTGATGTAATGATTATTTAATTTTAAAGCATAAAAGTCAGTAAACGTTGAGGTTACAGTAAGTAAAATAAACAAAAACTAAGCTGCATTGTTTACCTTCTGTTAGTAAAAATTTCATTTACAATAAATTTGATTACATTTGATTAAGCATTGACCCCAAATATCAACTTATCTTGATTAAAAATGACACTTTTACTTTTCCACAGTAGTAGCCTCAAATGAAAGGGTGTGAGGAAAGAAAAAAATAAAGTGTGTGCATACCCTGGTCCACCCTAATACCCATCTCCTACAACTAACACATAGAATATGAGAACCAACTGTACCATCTACTACACATTATATGAAAAATAGGACAACTGCTTATTCATCACCAATTAAATTAGATGAATGCATTCGTTAGAATGGGTGTCCACATACTTTTGAACATACTGTGCATCTCAGACCTTCATATGTGCCAGTGTTACAAAATAATCAACATTAATCAATGTTACTCACTACAGAATCTGTATAGCCTATGTTCACTGTAAAGGCACTAGTATATGATATATGAATATTCACACTTGCCTTATCTTACTTAGACTGGTTCACTCAGACTTAGTAAGCTTGTATATTTTCTTCAGCCTGATGCAGTCCAGTTTTTGCTTCTTTAGATTAGAAATGGAGATATAAGGCTAACACTGCTAACAAACACTAGAACACAAAAAAAGTTATTAAAATTAAAAGGAAACTAAAAAGTTAATTTGTTTCTTTTTAAAAAATGATAATTAAAACCTCTCAATATCATAACTAAGACTAGTCAGTGTGTTTTAGTACACAGTAAGAGTTAGAAAAAAACAAAAAAACTCACAGATATGGGCAGCTACTTCAGACAGCAGCAGGGCTAGTAGAAGACTGATCGTTATCTGATTCCTCCATACGAATGATGGTCAACAACACTACAACTGATTCTAGATCACTTCTTATTCGGAATCAAGTGTATACATACAAATGACTGGACTGTTCAGGTGACTACTGAGCTTTATTGTCTATTGATTTATTATTACCAGTATGCCTAAAATTACCATTATGTCTAAAATGCACCATAACAAAAACACCTGTTTAATACACAGCGATCTGCTCCTTGTACAAACACTTCCACATTTTCTTAGTGTTGCTCCTGTGCTTCTGGTGATTCTTTAACTATGAGTGTGATGCTGGTGTTTTCAAACATCTATAAAGAACTACTGTTAAAATATGCAAGAAGTCCATTCCAGTAAGCTTGAGAAAGATTTCAAAATTTAACATTTTATCTCATGCAAACAACCACAAAGCTAATAAAATACTTAATTCAAGCAAATCTGGTATCTACAGTCAGCCCATACTGCACTCTGTAAAGTAGACATGGCTTTTTCCAACTGCATAACATCTACATCTACACAGATAAACTGATGCTTAATAATCAGTGAAGTTTATATGTCTATAATTAGATTTTATCTGATTTTTTTAGTGTGTTAAACAAGCTCAGACTATAATAATTGAGCTGTGCTGTTTACATGATCACTTATTTAGACCAACAGTCTTACAGTCACCCAAAGTTGTGCACGTTAATGTGATATGAAGGTTAAAACTGAATGATTTCTTGCTCTGCTGAATGTATGAATGTAAATAATGCTACCAGAAATGAGTGACACACTATTTCCCCACCACAGTACTGAGTGCAAGTAATCCATAGACAGAGGCTGAGTAATCAAGAATATAGACCCTTAAATGTTTAAACACTGGTGTTGAATTGATGCTGAGCTCAAGTTTTCCTCAATTTCTTCTCAAATGTGTAACTAAAGACTGTGTCGTTCTCAAAAAAGTACACAAGAGTCAGGAACCTTTTGAATTCACCAATAGATATACAAACAGTTAAAAGAGCTCCGATGTCCTTCGCTAGTTCTGACGGAGAAACCTCATTTTGTACATGTTCATAACGTTGTGGTGTCAGGTCTGTTCTGATGCCTTTGCAGTGCAGTGTTCCACCTGTGGCCAGACGCGATTGGGCTGCGGGGCCGATATGAAATGTGGAAGCTATTTGTTCCTCCTCCACACTCGGCTGCTCTGCCTCTGTCTGAAGCGGCAGCTCCACGCCGGCAGGAAATCGCATTCAGCCGCCAGAGAGATAACGCATAATGCAAAAAAAAAAAAAAAAAAAAAACCTCTCTGTCTGCCCATGTCCTCCACCATGCTATCCCTCCATTCCTGCCACCCTTTCACTCTGCGCCCTCTCCGCCCCCACATCTCTCATTTCCTCCCTGGAACAAAGGAACAGGACCCCAAAAAAATGAATAATGAAAGATTGGCATCAATGTTTTATGAAGTTGCCGCTGAATTATTTTGAAGGTGAGAGAAGATTAATGAAAATATCACTTATTTATTTGTGTCTAGAGGAGACGGAGAGATTGATATTGTGAGCAAGTGTATTCAGAGGTGGACTCCAGGCTATGGCCATCGCACAGGGCCATTCCCCATGCCCGGTGAAGTCTTTTTACACAGCCCGCTAAACTGCAATGGCTTCGTAAAAATGAAACTATGGTGAGATTGGAGAAAAAGAATAACGTGAAGAAGGTCAAACGAGTGAGAAAAGAATAAAACATTATTGGAATTTAAAAGTGTGAGCCATTCAAAACATGATTTCAAAGGTGATGGTCTGTATTTTGGGAAAGAGAACTGAGAGAGAAAGAGAGAGGACAGTTTAAAAAGCTCACTAAATAACATTAAAGGTGCCTTAAAATGAAAAACCTTTATATTTGTATAGCTGAATAAGGAGAGTTTGGTACATGGAACGTCAAACATCCTTCAAACATGAATCCCACAAAAACAAACCAGCACAGAAAAAAACAAGCCAAGTACAACATCCTAAACTGTGCAATAAAAGTCTTGACCTTTACATGCACCAGCCTCTTGTCCATCATTACAGTTTCAGTTCCCATGTGAGGTCATCTCAACAACATCCTTTCAATTCACAGTAATGTTCCTCTTCATTCAGATCCTCTATTGGACACTTCTCTTGCATGCTGTGCAACTCTTCTCTCCGTTTTTTCCTCAGCTCTCCTTTTGTTTCAGAAGAAGCTGTTTGATTTCCCACCCCTGCACAAAAGTGGACGGTCAAAGAGATCAAAGCCCGGCTGCCAGAATTTATTTCCGTCATGATGTTAGGCAAATAAAATGATCTCCACAACAACCATTGAATTGATGAGTTTCTCTTCACCAACCTCCTCTCTCATACACTTCTCTTGGATACTATGCAAATTATCATCAATTATCTTACCTCTCCTCTACATCCTTTCCCTCAGCTCTCCATTTGCTTTCATTTCCTGCCCATTTTGTGGCACCTAAATGTGTATTCAGTGAGAGTGCTGCCTAGCTGAAACAACCAGAGCAGAGCACTTCAAAAGTTATACATGAGGCCACAATAAAAGAAAGCAACAAATTCATATAATCTGACAATCTTTTTGAGTGACTTTAACATGAGAAAGGCAAAGTTAAATGCATCAGATATATTTATTAAGGGTCCAAGTGGACCAAGCAGAGTCCCAGTAGTGCATAAGCTTTAGACCATAGAACTTACACACCGGCAAATAACCTGAGGGGATGTGTGCACTGCATCAGGCCTAAGATCAAACACAGGATAGAGGAATTAGACAGAGCAGGTGCTTCTGAAATGTCCATTCAGTCTATCACACACATCTATGATAGTCAACATCTGAGTGGCGCATGTACATATACCAACAGTCACGCCAGCCTGCACCTGAGCTTTATAGACACAGTCACAATGAGCCCAGCTGGGTCTGTGTTAGTGTAGCCACTAGGGCTTTTAGCCTGCTTACTATGGCCTCCTATTGGCTTCCCCGCTGTGACATTACAGCACCTCAATCCTTCACTGTCTGCTTATGACATCCAGTCTTTGCAGGACAACTTTTACTTTCAGCTGGAGTGGTTCTGCTGCCTGTGTGTCCACCACGGCTCACCACTGTTGCTCCTGCACACAGAGAACCAAACCTTCTACACTCTTACAGACACACATAGCACTGTAACACTCACTGCAGGCTCCTGCTCTGTAGAACTGGACAACGGTGAGCAGAAAGCTTATTTCTCATCAAGTCACCACACTCAAATCATCTCACAGCTTCAAAAACACAAAGACACGTTTTGCAGAATAGAACCGTAATAGCAGAGGATTATTCCAAAATAGATATGAGTGAACCATTTAAAGATGAAAGCAACTCAATGTGTCTAAAAGCAGAAGACAGAAGAGTAGATGCTCTTGTCTGTGTATGTTTATGAGGGCGTGCTTCAGGAATTGAAGAAGGTTCACATTTTTTTGTCTAAAAATATTTAAAATGCTTTATTTTTGAAATAAAATCACATTATATACATACAGTTTATCACAAAAGTAAGTACACCCCTCACATTTCTGCAGATATTTAAGTATATCTGTTCATGGGACAACACTGACAAAATGACACTTTGACACAATGAAAAGTCGTCTGTGTGCAGCTTATATAACAGTGTCAATTTATTCTTCCCTCAAAATAACTCAATATACAGCCATTAATGTCTAAACCACCGGCAACAAAAGTGAGTACAGTACAGCAAAAGCATTCCAGTGGCAACCTGTGAATCTCTGGTAAACTCCATGTCCAGGAAAGTTAAGGCAGTTCAGGAAAATAATGGTGGCCACACAAAATATTGACACTTCAGGAACTTTCACTAAGGGGTGTACTCACTTATGTTGCCAGTGGTTTAGATATTAATGGCTGTATATTGAGTTATTTTGAGGGAAGAATACATTTGCACTATTATATAAGCTGCACACAGACTACTTTTCATTGTGTCAAAGTGTCATTTTGTCAGTGTTGTCCCATGAAAAGATATACTTAAATATCTGCAGAAATGTGAGGGGTGTACTCACTTTTGTGATACACTGTATCAGTGTAGCTGATATGCTTTAATGCTTTTATGTAATTCATACATACACTGTCAGCCATTAAAATTGCAACATTTGGGCAAAACATTATATTTATCCAAAATCCATGACAATAGGTAGGTCACATAAAACTGTATTCAGAATGTGGTAAAATGTTCACGGAGGCATGCATTTTGCAGCACATGATGTTATGGTGTAAGGGCAGACTGAGGTACATTTGCGCTTCATAAGCATAGCCAGAACCTTGATTAGTCAGTGATACATCACAGATGGGTTGGAGCCTGAGGTGGTAGCTTATCTACAGAAGTCCACTGCTGCCATATTCCAACAGATCAATGATCCACATTGCACAAAGAAAAGGTCAGTGTTGGGCCTGAGCACATCAAGGACCCATCAACTACAGCCCTATGCACTAATGCCAAATATTATACAGTAAATAAGCTGCCCCATAACAGTGCTCAGATAAACTTTAATGATCCGCAGTGTATGTCAGGTGTGTTCAGACTTTTGACCAGTACTGTATGTGCCAGAGTGTGTGTGAGAGATTGATGCCGTGGTGCTTGTGATTGAAACCTTGCACTCGTAAAGCTGTCAGAGGGCTAGTTGGGCAGGGGCGGAGGGGTCAGAATGTACACCTGTCTTCTGTCCCAAACAGTCCTCCCCCGTCCCACACAAATAGAAAAGAAGGATTTGTTTCTTTGGCCTTGAGAGGCCAACGCTAAATCATAGAGTGACAGATATGCTGAGCTGGGACCCTGAATACCCCCTCCCATCCCCTCACAGTCATACCCTCACATGGACAAACACACACACACACAATTACAACATTCTATTACTTTAGACTGGAGAACACAGTGTGGCACCGGTAAACAACTGAGAGACTTAGTAGACCGGACACTTAAGTCTTGGTCTCTCCATTACTATCTTCTTCCACCTTCCCTTATTTCTCACAGTGATCTAGCAGGACAGTTCAGCACCACGGACAGCACTAAGCCGCTGTACGCCTGGCCTCATTCACCCAACAATCACTGGGTTGTTCTGTCTGCCTCTTTACAATGTTCCCAAAATCCAAATCAACCTGAAAACATGCAGAGGATTTGTCAAAACGAGGTGGGTTAATCATTTCACAAGATTCATGTCTGGTATGTTTGCGAAAGGCGACAGTTAGGACAGAGCAGGCATAGTTTATGAGCTGTGGAATCAAGCTATTTGCATATATAGAGTAAACACACCATTAGCTCCATTGGGATTACATTTATACAGGGTCCTGGGAGAATTTCTTCTTTTTAAATTGGTGCATGTGTCCTCCACAGGTGGAATTATTTATTGTTGTTCACCAGACTCTTTGCTTGTCCAATCATTTCAGCCCTGTCCAAAAAAACATATCTCCATTATTTGAAAAGATTTCTGACCGCTGAAACTTGCCATATTTGTTCTCTTAGTGCACATGTCCACTAAAACGTATGTTGTCCTGGAGTAATTTGATCACTTTTCATTACATTACATTAAGTATTTCATTACAGACAACACTGTGATAAACTAATCCAGTCTGAATAGGACTGTGCTTGCTGAGGAAGTACTGGTGAGCACTACAATAACAGTTGTGCTACAGAAACAAAAGTCAATCAACGTCTATAAAGTCGACTTTGTACAGAAGCAAAAGAATAGACTTATCTATGGACAGGTCAGATATAGTGTGTAAAGCTGTTTTTTTGTCAAAATATGTAAATGATATACTCATTAGGGCTGTAATGGGACTCATTAGAATTCATTTCAACTTTCACAAGCATCTCCAATAACAACTTGAGAGCTTAGCTACGCCATTTTTCATCTCTGAGTGAGAGAGCTGAGCATGGGGGCTTTAGTATAGAACAGAATATGTGCTTGTCTGACTGCTTCTTCATTCTGGCTCATTACAACTACGGATTGTAAAAAGTCAACTTTTACTAAAAGTATGATTGGCAATGTAGAGAAGACCACTTTTGTTGATTTCTGCTGGTGTTTTGTGGTAAATTTTACACAACGTCTGAATTTTAAAGCAGCCTGAATTTTTTAATTCTACCTTAAATGGTAAAGTAGCTGAGCATATCCACAGTACTGAGAATTAATTCTTATGGTTTCCATTTAACTTACACAATTTATTATAAATTCTACTTAGTGGATGCAATTGTTATAAAATTGGTATAATAATAATTATAATTACTGGTATAATAATTGGTAAATATTTCTAAAATATTTTTATAAATATTTAAAAGAATTGGTAAATAATTAATGGTAATAACTGGTATAAATTGCATTAAATGAACACAATCATCTTCTGTCATGTTAGAAGGTTTTTTGTTTTCTAAATCATTGTATATATGTGTTGTTGAATTGGGTAACTTTTTAGATTGTGTTAGTTACGTTTTCCATTTAACTAGGGAGGTGTTCCAGGCATGTCCCCCTGGGAGGAGGCCCTGGGGAAGACCCAGGACACGTTGGAGAGACTATGTCTCTCGACTGGCCTGGGAACGTCTCGGTGTTCCACCCGAGGAGCTGGCTGAGGTGTCTGGGGAGAGGGAGGTTTGGGTTTCCCTGCTCAGACTGCTACCTCCGCGACCCGGCCCTGGATAAAGCGGTTGATAATGGATGGATGGATGGATGGATGGACATGTTCATACATTTTATGACAAGTTAATTTTGAAGTTCCGTGTCCCAGAACTGTTTCCCAGTACTGTGGATGTGCTTATCTACATTAAAGTGCATTAGATTTCCGCTGATTGTTGCTCTTTCTGGTGATTTCTGCTATTTTGTGGTGATTTCTACACAAAGCCAAAGTTAGTTCTAAACTGATTTTCCCATTCAGCCTTAAAAACATCTTAAAATGTGCAGCAACTGCATTCAGTCTGATAGTGTGCCACTTTAAACTAGACCTCAAAATCACAGAGCAGCTCCGAACAAACATTACTGCTGTGAACAAACATTACCGCTGTGAGGAGTTCATGTATTTTGAGAAAAGTGACTTTTGCTCTACAGTTAAATGGAACTTTTCTTTGCATTTGGTGCATATAAAGCTTGTCCAGTCCTGTCTACAAAATGACTACAAAAGAATGTTGGCAGAGCATTGATAGGTCAATTAAAGGAAATAAAAGTCTTTAAACAGAGGTTATGACATCCATTTGCAATTTACACCCCCATTCCCAACTCCCCCAGCTCCTCAGTGCTCCTCTCGACACCTCTTGCTCTTCAGCACTCTCTCCATTCTAACGCAGCACTGCCCTCATGACTCTTTCTCTCTTTCGGCCAATAGAGCAGGAGAGCAGTGCTTAGACCGGCTCCACTTCACTTACATTTCTCTTTTGAGTTTCACTCACCCTCCTCCTTCGCCCACACACACACACACACACACACACACACACACACACACACACACACACACACACACACACACACACACAGAGTATGTGCTGGCACTTGGAGGTTCTCTCCCTCTGGGCTGCACTCCATTTTATTTGAGATTTGAAGTGACCTTTCTGATTCAGCTGCAGGTCCTCCTCTTATGATTTATGTGCCCAAACAAAGAGCAGTGCGGCGAATTTTAACCAGAGACACCATGTGTGTGTGTGAGAGTGAGAGTGTGAGAGAGAGAGAGAGAGAGAGAGAGAGAGAGAGAGAGAGAGAGAGAGAGAAACACAAAGTGAGGGATAGGTGAGATTGAATAGAGAGAAGCAAAGCACCACTGAAATGCAGTGGAAGGAAAGCAGCAGCTTTGGTATAAATGTATGTATGCTTTCCTCAGCAAGCAGAGAATAATCACAGTCACACTGACAGATATGGTCCAACCTCCTTATCAACGTTTCTTCTGAAATCAAGATTATTAAGAAGTCTGACCCTCCTTTAATGCAGTAACACCATGTACTCGACTTTACACTAGACCATTGGCATGAGGATTTGACTGGTGATATATTATTAGTTCTGGATCACAAACTTTCCAACTCATCCCAAAGGTATGGGATGGTGCTTCATCACTCCTTGGCCTTGGGCATGGTGACCTAATATTCATGTATGGCTGTTTTTACAAGCTTAAGTGGCCTGTAACAGAGTTTAGGTAGGTTAAAGTAACAGTCACATGGATGCTCAGATCCAAGGTTTTGAGTAGAGTGTATGGGCAAGCCAGCCCATAGTGCTTCCTGGTGCCATATCTTGGCCAGGTAAGTAATGTCCACACACCTGATACTGCAAGAAAATACTGCAAGAAATCTTCTTCCATTGTTGCATAGTCTAGTTCTGATGCTCACATCTTCATTCACTTTCATTGGTGGACAGTCAGTCAGTCCCATATATATATATATACACTGGACTGTGTGTATATATATATATATATATATATATATATATATATATATATATATATATATATATATATATATATACACACAGTCCAGTGTGCTGGATCTGACACCTTTCCATCATAGAGACTGTTAACTTTTTCAGCACTTTGTGCTACAGGGGCTTTTCTGTTAAGATTCGAGTAGATGGGTTAGTGCTGCCCATGTCCATCAAGAAGCCTTGGGTGCCCATGACCTTGCCATTGGTTGTCTGTCTTTGGAAGACTTTTGGTAGATACTGCCCACTGTATAACGGGAACACCCCATAAGACCTGCTGTTTTGAAGACGCTCTGACCCAGCTGTCCAGCCATCACAATTTGGCCCTCAAAGTCACTCAGATACTTACAGTTGTCCATTTTTGCTGATTCCAACACATCAACTTCAAGAACTGACTGTTCCCTTGTTGGCTAATATCTCCTGCCCTTTTACAGGTACCAGTGTTACATAATGCATGTCCTTCACATCACCTGTTAATGGTTTTAATGTTGGGGCTTTGTAGTCCAAAGCCGGTCAGTGTAACTTTAGATGATTCTTTGTGTACAGACTTGTATTTGGACTTGTTCTTACACTGATATTATTTGTGATTCAACCTCTGACCTCTGAAAAACCAACCTAACAAAAGGGCAAAGCAGCACAGTTTGTAAATCATAGGAATACAACCTGAACAACAATTCAGTATCAGCAATGCAGCAAAAGGGTCACAAAATGTCAGGATATACATTTGATGTACACAAACAAACCTGAGCAGGCTAGCTTTATGAAGCTGGCTTTGTTGAACATACATCACTTATGGCTACATTTTATTAGAGCAAATAAGCACAAACTCTGAACCACAAACTCGTTTAAAATTCATCATGTTGGACAAGACTTCTCTGGCTTTCTTCAAGCAGACTGAAATAAAGCTGTGTGCATTTAATATGGCTCTGTTTACTATGTTTATCCCTGTTTACCAGGCTCTCCATCTAGCCACTGTGCATCTCTAAATCCACTCATGAGCACACAGTCCCAGAGACAATCAGACAGCTTTTGGCAGAGATGTTCTTGTATATCTTCCATAAGGACTTTTAAAGGTCATTAAAGGGCCCAATATTGAGCAAAATCAAATTTTCTGCACTTTTTTGAAATAGTTTGAATATTCATAACCTACCATTAATTACACAGTTCATTTGCTCCAGAGATAAAAATTGAACATCGGGAATAACTTCATTTGTGTTCGTAATTTAATTCTAAAAGTTAAATCCTCATATTTTATATGTATTACATGTAAAGTAACATTTCAAGCTTTTACATCAGTGTGGCGTAAAGCTCAGGATAATTACAAATCCAGAATCTCAAATTATTCTATTTTATTTCCAGTTTATTACTATTCATACAGTATGAACAGCTTATAAATAATTATACGTAATGAATATAAAATATATGACCGTTTACATTTTTGAATTAAAATGATGAGCACAAATTAAGTTTTCCCACAATATTCAATTTTTTGGAGATGCACTTTGGAATTTTTGTGATGTCACAAAATTCATACCACTTACATCTGTTATATCAATCTCTTCATCCTGCAAAAGTTTACACTGAAGCTCATTCACAATTAAACAGGACCAGTGACTCAACCCTGATAACTTTTTGATCGGGCAACCTGCAGCCAATCAGAACAGAGCTAATTTACATATATGAGTCAGTGTGCAATTCTAATGGCTAACAGAGATAAGATAATGTTCATTTAAGCATGAATTGAGTGGATTTGGAACATAAACTCATACAAATGTCACAAAAGTAGAGTGAACGGCAAAAATGGTTCAACTATCAGTGATCTTTTGTGGTCCAGTAAGCCTGAATCAGCCTGTCAGAGATTCATGCACTTCTGACCTCACTGAACCCTTTAATCAGAGATGGAGGTGCGAGCCAAGCAGCCAAACAAAATGATCCTCCATTCAACTTCCTGTGACACCTGAAAGTGTGGAAATGGCAGCGGTGCCAACCTAAATATTACCCTCTCCCGGTCCAACGCTTAAGCCTGGCAAGACAAATGACACTCATTCCCGGACCATGCATTTAATCACAGCCTCTGATAATTAATGCTACACTCCATTGCCCAAACAAATATCTTTGTCAAGGTGCTTGTTGCCATACAAGTCCTCCTGTTCTCAAAGGCACGATAACAGCGACGCTATAATTGCCTCCGTCCCAAAGACTGCGCCATCTACGCCACCGATTCATCCCGAAAAGACCTCTCCGCCGTCCAACAAGTCCATAAAATATTTTATCACTCTGGCGTTGACGAAACTTTAATAAAGCCTGCGACCTTGCGGGATTGCACAGGGGAGAAATGAGGTTTCGCCAGTACTGTCGGCAGATGCAGCTCTCTGCCATGCAGGGGTCCTTATCACAGCCCTACTTAATTACCTGCTTTAATTTGAGCAGTTTTTAAAATGACCCCCGCACCAGCACAAGACAGGCTGGTTTAATTAAACAAATGAATTCTGGGCTTATCTAACAAGATCAAAGCACTCATTTGTCACAGTAATAGTTAAGAACGCTGATAATATTATCTGCGGACCTCGAATCGTGTTTTACCGCACAGGAGGACGAGCGATGCAATCTTACATTTCTGCTATGATATACATAAGCTTAAGAACGCCTGCAATATCAGATTAGGAGCAAGAGACAAATTTGTTTGTGTGTTCACGTACAACTAAGTCTCTATAAAAGCTTGAGACGTCTTTATCACCTAACGAGAATGATTTAGCAGCAAGACGCCAGCTCCATAATATATGCTGCATATGTCTAGGATATCTTCTTCAGGACTAATAAAACTTTTCTTTTTATTGTTACAGGGAATATAAACTGGTCCACCAGTAAAAGCTGTCACATGCATAATTCTTCAATAATATTTATCTCTAAATGTGCTTTAATACTTCATTTAGAGGAGTTTCGGATACAGTGACTTCAAGTAAGTTGTGTCAAATTATGCATAAACCATAAACACACTGCACTGCAAACCAATTTCAGAACAAAAGCATTTGTATTGGAAACATTAATAACAGGTATATCGTGTTCCCTATAATTCATGGAAGCTGGTAGCACTACACTAGAGATCAGTGTTAATTGGTGCTGGTAGTTTTGATTTACTATTGGCAACATTAGCTTTTCCAGGAAGCACAATGTGAATATTTCATTAAATGCTGCAACAAGTCTAACAGTCAAAACACTACAGTACAGACTGGCCTTTATTACACCTCAAATTTGACTTGGTTGGATTTTGTCATGATTCATTTAAATTAAATACAATAATACATTTAGCAAACAGGCAGCCATCCGCAATACCAGTATATTATAAAGACCGACATGGCACATTAATGATTAATACATGATACACTGTACAGCACTAATGTCTACACTAATGTCTAAACCAACAGACAACAGTCATTTGTTTTCTCAGTCATTGGTTTCACTGGTTTATCTGAATACTTCAGCTGCCTGGAATCAAAACATTAGCAGCAGATCCTTTAAATCTGGCACATTGCGAGGTTCAAGCCACAGTGGATTGGGCAAGTTGTCCCAGTACATCCCACAGATGCTTGGACAGAGATCTTGGGATTTTGAAGGCCACTGCTGGTAAGTACTCCCCACTGCTGACCGAGAGCATCAACAAGCCTTGCTCCGATCCAGCCAATATGCCCCTGTCCAAGTCACTTAAACTTGTCTTTTCAAGTCGGCTGAGTCAAATAGTCCTTCATTCAATCCTCTCATAATTGTTTTTGTGTTATTGATTTCTTTCAAGCTTTTTTCCTATTTGGGTGCCACCGTCACCTCACTATGGCCTGGAGCCATACTTCTATAAAGCAGCTTTTTTATATTATATATATATATATATATATATCCTCATAAAGCTGCTTTATAGTAATATGGTATATAGCTCCTGGGATATAGCAATTTTGATGGTAAAAGGAATGTCCTTTTAGGGCTTCTAATTTGTATATGGGCGTGTACAAAAATGTTAAAAAATCATGCACAAAATTCAGATTTATATCATTTTATTGTAACTTTGAAAAAATCAGTTGTATTGGGTCACCTGGTCGATGTTTGCGGTTAACATCATGACATATAAGGACATTGCCGCTTATTTCGGTAAGAATGCAAAGGATTCGATTGGTGTTTGACATGTACATTGTTGTCCATTTCTGTGATCGATGTGTCACAAAGAATGTCTCGAAAAATAGAACGACCTCGAGATAGACAGACAGACAGACAGACAGACAGATAGATAGTATCTACACAGTAAATCTGCCAGTGTTAAATCAACACTATTAGAGTTAAATTAACACTGAGAGTGTTACATTTTGACACCCTCAGTGTTAATTTAACTCTAATAGTGTTGATTTAACATTGGCAGATTTACTGTGTATGGCCCATGGGGCACCACTGTTATGCAGTAGCTCTAGAAAATATCACACAGTTACTGGTTTCTAACGTACTATCACCGTTTTCCCAGCACCATATTATCAAGCCCTTTTGGACATCAGTCAAATCATGTCCTTTTCCCCTGATGACCATGATGACTATGATGACCATGATGAGCAAACTTTGTAATATGACACCTGTGATGCCCTGGGCCCAATGTATACATATCAATCTCAACATTTGCCACAACACTAATGATCTCATAGCAATCTAAGCAATAAGCAAACACTCAATTCTCATAGGAATATACAGACCGGAGCCACTTTGGCAGCGGCCAAATAGTTATGTCCAGATGACTGGTTAGGAGCATGGCCAAAGTGGCAAAGCTTGTAGTGTGCTCCCAGACAGCAGTGGTCAGCACCTACTGCCAGTTGCTTTCAAATTCCCTTGATCTCAGTCTGATGGAACAGTGCTGGAACAGCGAGTCTGATCTATGGCGGTTCTACCTCAAAACTTACAAAACTAAAATAATCTGCTGCTAAAGTCTTGATGTCAGATGTGACAGAACACATTGTCCTGTAGAGACAAAAGCAAATGATTAACAAATGTTAATGCTTAAGACTATTATTTTGTATTAGTTTCTCAATGGGCCAGGTCTGAAAATAGACATGCCCTTTTAATACAGTATGCATAAAAAAGCTGGGAAAACAGGGGACAGAAGTAGAACTCTGGAAGAACATATCCAAAACTGCGAAATCACTGCATATGAATTAAGTATGCCGTGTGGCTGGGCTGGTAAAATAGAAACCACAACTGCCTGAGTGAGTATAATACCACAGACGGAAGACTTTTTTCTCCACACTCCCTAGTTCACCACAGCTTCTTGTTAAGCGCCAATCTGTGTGCTGCCACAAGGAGAGAGAAGCGGGGAAGTTGCACACTGTAAACTTGCCAATGAATATTTTCACACTCCTATTTCTCTCTGCATGTGATAGAAGGAGGAGTGCACTCGTCAAGTCAGCTTGGCTTTCCAGCTTGCTTATCGAGACTTATATAACATATGTTGCGCAACAATGTGCATCCTTAATGGGGAGTGAGAGCGAAGACGCCAACCCAGCAAGAAGAGGAAGTCCCATCATGCATTATTGCGGATTGGCGATGGATGCACGCACTGAGTCAGTGGGGATGGAGAGACACTGTAGTGGCTGATGGGAAATAAAAATAGAGTGAGAGAGAGATTAGGACCCAGAGGAGTGTTTGGTGGGGGAAATAGCCTCTTAATGGCCGCCCCTCCTGCTACACGCTAGCGCACAAACGTTGTGTTTTGCAGTGCACCCAGCACGCTCCAGACTGGCAGCAAATTAGCATCAAACTACCCGCACATTACTGCCCTCTTTCATGTCCAATCATCTACATCAGGAGGTCCGCTTCTGCTCAAATTTAACACAACAAGACTGCCTACTGCTAGACACACACTACACATAGCATCTACTCAGTAATCCTTTAGAGCTAGGAGAGGAGGTGGCTAGCAATCTTGAATATGATAATAGCCTGCTAGCATAACGCAGTCATTTTGAGTAGTAGCTTTTTTATTTGACGACAAGTGAAACTGATGATAATGTAATGTAATGATAATGTGGAAAAAAATGCATCAAGATCCAATCACTTGTTATCATGTCACCATGATGACATTTCTACAGATGTCTGAAAAGGTGGTCGGCTCCAATTTACCACAATAAGACTAGCCATCCACTACGTATAGCATATATTCTTTCCTTTTTCCTAGCAGCCTTGAACAGGAGCTTTCTAATGATGGTAGTGCACTGGAATAGAGCAGTCATTTTTAGGCAATTGCCTGATAGACAGTAGCTGCTTTGTTTCCAAACAAGTGAGATGGATGCTAATGAAATCCTGTTAAGTGGAAAAAGTGCCAATTTAAGGTGCATCTCTAATCACTTGTTATCATGTTACGATAATGTCATAATGTGCTTTCTATAGACGTCTGAAGAGGAGGTTTGAGACGAGTGTCTCCAATCTGTTGAGCGGTGTTCGTCCTATTATATTAATAATCCTCCACAACAGCTGAGGACACAACAGCGACAGCAGCATGACAAATAATACCTGCTCAACTGCACACTCGAGATGTTTTACACCCTGATCAGAAGCCTTAATGAGCTGCTACTGGGCGGAGGAGACAGAAGGAGAGAGATAGTGGTGAGGACATAAAAAAGTGTGTGTGTGAGAGAGAGAGAGAGAGAGAGAGAGAGAGATGTATGTGACTGAAGAGTCCCTCACCCCTCTTCAGAAAGCCTGAGGGTGGAAGCAAAGTCTCTTCAGGATCCAGCAGGCTGCAAAACATGGACGTGCAGCACTTCCTCTAGCAGATAGAGACAGCTGCAGTCCTGACAGCCTCTGACAAATGAGAACCTGTTAAAGCTAAACAGCTCACTCTCAGTGCCCCTCACCCCAAATAAAAAGAGCTCCCGCACACACATCCACACATGGCCAGGCTGAAGAGCTGTCAGCCACACTAAAGAAGAGAAGAGCGGATCCCCTCCGGCTATGACATCACACATATGGGTGCAGAGCTAGCCAGGGGGCTACACCCCAACACAGCATCCATCAGAGGATGGGAGGAAGTGTTGGAAGAGCCATGACCTATCAGAGTGTGACATCAAAAACGAGAGAGAAAGAGATATGACACATCCATGAACTTCTGAAAGTTCGGAAACATCATAATTTGTAATGAATTATTATTTCTATCATTGAGTGAAACTGCTCACCATTACAGCGGCATATCAGAACATCTGAACAACATGAAAACGTTCATAGTTGTTTTGTAATTTCATTAAAAAATAAACTATTATATATTTTAGATCAATTACACATTAAATATGTCAATCCTTTTGTTCTTTTACTGGTGATCAGTATGGCTTATAGCTCATGAAATCAGAAATCCATCATTTAAAAAACGTACAGGGGGGATGAGAAGAGGCTAACTGATGATTTGCACAGTATGCAAAAGAAGTGCGTGAGAGAGGAGGTCAGTAAAGAGAAAAGCTGGCCTGAAGTAATAAATAAATTAATAAATAAATAAACTACGACCTGATTAGTGGATTTACAGCCCTCTTGTAAGATACAAAGCATATATACAATTTTTTATTTAAATATGTATGTATGTGTACCAGTGGTGGGCAATCACGGCCTGCAAGGTCTCCTCTACTGGACTAAAACATATCTGAATCACAAACTGATGTTAATTAGATTTTGTCCATGAATACTTATTAAATAATTTCAAATAGTCTGTCCGCTTCCTTTCATAGCTTTTCCGATGGTTGTGCTGTTTCCAGACATGCATTTTCATATTAAAGCATTTAACCAATCACATTTCAGCCATCATTTGTTGCCAGGCAGGGTCAAAGTCAAAGATGTCTGCCTGAGGCCCACACAATCCATTCTGCAGGCTCTCTTAACACAAAATAAATGTCAATGAAACTGTTGCTTCAACCAATCAGATTTTGAGTTGGTGTCACCAGGGCCCTCTACCAGGCATATAGCAATGTCAACGTATTCAGACTCGTTGATTGGATAGTCTAGATTGGTCTAATCTAGCTATTTTGCCAAGCTAAAGGCTCGACTTTTAGCATTAGTTTCGATGACTTTTTGATGGAACTGAAGTGCACGGATAATGTACAACAGATTAATTGCACTGTTTTTGAGGTAAGAGAGCAGGATGCATTTTGTTTTTTACAAATAATCCGAAAATGTTGCTATTTTCCTAAATAATATTGAACATTTATGATGTTATTATTGATGTTTTTTATCTGTGTCATGGCTGTAGCTGCAGTAGAAGGAGACTTGTTCACCACTGGTTTGTTTATTCAATAGAGGCATTTATTAAGGCTACAGGAGTTATCTGTCTGCGATGCAATGGCTCTTTATACTGTATTTCTGCATATTAAATGTTTTTTATAACCATAAATTAGTTTCTGAGGGGTAGATTGATTCCAATGGAGCATTACTGAAGGCCTACTGTGTGAAATGCATGGCCCACCACTGATGTATACATATGTATGTAGTGAACACAGGGATTTTTTGGGGGGTTTTGGCGCTGCCTTGGCTAATCCATTTATTACATCTTCTCTTAATTCTCTCTTTGCTATACCATTGTCTCTCAGACATTAATTTCATTTTAATATGCAACACGTTAAAAGGAGCTTGATCACCCCAACACTTCCTATAATGTACTGTATATCTGGCAAATGCATATAAGTAAGGAAAAAATGTGTTTATATAGCACATCTGAACCAACTTATGTTGATTAAAGTGTTGACATAATATTCAGGAACCTCTCAATCTACTCAAAAGCTTGTTAATATGAGTACGTTTTAAGACCTGATTTAAAAGCAGGAACAGAAGACCCTTGGCAAATAGCAGCTGGTAAACTGTTCCCTAAACGTGGAACAAAAGCTGTAAATACACAGTCACCTCTAAGCCTAACGGGTCCTCTGAAAAACCAGCATGTTTTGTGAGGATGACCTGAAGGAACACTGAGTGGTTGAGTATGTAAGTAAATTGGTCATAGAAGAGGGAGTTAATCCATGAAGTGCTTTAAAGACAAATAAAAGCATTTTAAACTGAAACTCTAAATGCACTAGTAGCAAATGAAGCAAAGCTAAGACTGGCATAATATGGTCTCTTTCCTTACCACTGATGTCTAGTTGCGGTATTGTGTAGCCCTATAAACTGTAAGTGATGTAATATGGACTGGTTGATTCCAATATATAATATATAATATATAATCAGGTCATTAAGTATTAAATGCATGGATGGTTTCTCCAGGTAAGAGAACAGAGAAGGCTTAAGCTTTGTAATGATTCAGAATTGGGAGAATTTGTTTTTCAGCAATTGTTTTTTTTTTTCCATTAAAGAAAAGAACAAAGTATAGCTAAATGTAATGAACACACATTATCTTTATTTAAAACTATGACTGCAATATAAATTTCGATGAAGTGCCAGTCATAAATAAATAAATAAATAAATAAATAAATAAATAAATCTGCTTGTATCAGCAAGAAAGTAATTCATATTAACTGTTGCAGTCAATCAGGTACTACTGTGCTTTACAATTTGATATTTTCAAGTGTTCCATTTTTTAATGCATTCATTAATGGTTGATTATGTATAGGAGTGAAACCTGGCTGAGGGCATTCAAATTATTATTACCAATTATATGATGCTGGTCAATTGAATGGACATATTTAATACGTTTATTTTTTTATTAATAATATATGTTTCTTTGTTTTTGTTGTTTTTTAGTAACCAATAATGGAAGAGAAGAAAGTGATAATGACCATCAATATGATATGGCCACCAATTAGAGGTGATGGGGGGGGGGGACAACAAAAACAACAAAAAGCAGAGTGCAGTTTCTTCGTCTTCTTCTTTTTATTAATAATGTTACACTTATTTAGTGCCTTTCTCAAACCCAAGGATGCTTTACAATCAACACACTCTATTTACACACTTAGAACTCAACAACATACACCGGCGAGAAGCGGCAGACAGTCGCGCACAGGGTACTCTAAATCGGAAGCGACCGTCCGACTGCATCGAGCACTAAGGGGATCACCCAGGACAGACTGCCAACCATATGTGTGCATACATACATACATACATACATACATACGTACACATTCATTCACACACACACACACACACACACACACACACACACACACACACACACACATACCAGGTTAACTTCAGAGTAGCCAATTCACCTGACCTCCATGTTTTTGGACTGTGGGAGGAAACCGGAGTCCCCAAAGGAAACCCACGGGCAGAACACGGAAACCCCACCCAGTCTTCTTCCATCAAGTCCATTAATTTTGTATACTAGGACACCTCAAAAGTATCCCACTTATACCTCAGTTGCTTGTGAAGTAATCTAAAAGTGACAAAATATTTTTTTTCCCAAAGTTGTTATTGGTTGATAAGCATATTGTATAAAAGTTTGTCAATCGAGATATTTACTTTTGATATTCTGATTTCAGTTTCTAGAGCATTTTTAACCAGATCTACTTCATAGGTGTCTACAGTCACCTGCCAGCCAATCAGAAAAGAGTATTTCCTACCACTGGGGCATAACACCAGAGTAAATGCCTTGTTGAGTATTTACTCTGATGCAAAATCCTTTATTCTCTTGGAAGCCTCGGATCTTGCCCAGCTGTTACTTTGCTAAATTAACTATATGTACAATTGTGACTCTGTTTACTTCATTGTGATCTTGTGTTTCTCAGATACCTGCTACAGCACTACTCTGGTACCACATAACATTTTATATTGATGCAATGTGCTACAGGACTAGAGTACTGAGGCAGAGAGATGTTCATTTTCATGTTGGGTGAGACATAACAAGTTATAACAAGGCTTAGATCAAAGCAGCTGGCATGTTGTTGACAGACGTTAGCAGCACACTTTTACACGACCATCAAGAACACACATGCATCAACACAGCTGCTGCTCCTTATTCCACCTGAGGAGCATGAGACAGGTGGGAGGAAGACGTGTGGGTTTGAACTGCCATTCTATTCCAACAGTATTCATCTACATGACTAAAGGACACTCCTACTGTAAGACATGCACATTACAAGACAAAGTCCCTGGTGGTTGTGCTTGTATGAAGGAAGCTCTTATTCATTTTACAATTGAAAACAAATCCCAGCAAGCGTGAAGATGTGACACTGTGACATGTCTTGCAGTGTTGATACAACATTGTGATGAGGTTCTGTGCCTGCTGGGTACACTTACCAAGTCCATATTGCAAATTGTCCTTCAGTTTAGTTATAGCATCAATACTTATAATTGCATTTTTACAGCAGTTTTCTAGACACTCTAAATCACTTTTGACAATTGGGACAGACATTTGAGAGTTACCTCAACCACCACCAAAGTGCAGCATCCACCTGGATGGCAGCCAGTTCATACCAGAATGCTCACCACACATTAGCTATTAGACAGAGCAGAAAGGAGAGACTAAGCCAGGTTATTTTTAAGCTAGAGACGGTTAGGAGTGGGAAATTAAGCCAGGCCATCAAGGTACCACCTCTACTCTTTTACTGAGGATCTTTATCTGACCTCTGAGAATCTGGACTCTGGTTTGACGTCTCACCTGAAGATAACCCCATTTATACAGTACAGTGTCCCTGTCACTGCACTGGGGCATTAAGATCCACACAGAACACAGGAATAATGTTTCCTGTTGTTCCACCATACAAGCTTTTCCTTTGGGGGTCTCCCACCCAAGAAATAGACCTGCTTAGCGTCTCCACATTGTGGCTATACACATTTACCAATCATTAGCTCTACACTGTGATAGAACATAGACTTACAAGTCTAATTTACAGCCATGTTTAGTAGTGGGCTTATTTGCGATGTCATGCAGTGGACATCATTCCACTGTGTGGTACTGAAAGCATGTCTTCTTGTGGGGATATAGTGTTGTAGGGATTGCTTACCTGTAGTAGTTGTATATGAGGCATAACTATGAGGTATTGGTAAGTAGTGTTGAGGTAGTGGGTGTGTTTTACTTGTCTTGCAGTGGACATGTCTTATAGCAGGAGTCCTCTTGTCCATGGCGAGTACGACTGATGCTATATGAGCGAAGATATTAAGACATCTGCGTATTGTTTCTTCCATAAGAATGGGTATTAAACATAACTGATCATGCTTTTGATGGAGTAACAGTCTCTACTCTCCAGGTTCAGTCACACCCAACCTTGGTATGATATTCAAGTTCAAGTAGATTTGGCACAATTAAGCAACAAATGGATTTTGGAGTTGGCTCAAGTGTAAAAGCACTCCTACACAAATGAAAGAAGCACTGAGCATTATGAGGCTGACCAGTTCTCTGATATGCCCCTTTTGTGCCCCCACCTCATTCTCTTTACTCTTTTGTAGAGCACAGCAGCTCACCATTCTCTATATTTCACTCACTTCCTCAATTGTTCGTCTACTCCCTCACTCCATCTTTCACTCCCTCAGTCCAGATGAGGCTAATACATATTCTTCAACTAAATTACACAATCAGTTGGGATTCTTAATTGAAAATTCCTTTTAATCTGGATGAAGGCTTAGATGTAGGCTTAGAGGGTGTTCAGAAATCTCAAAGTCCATTCACGCAAAGCAAATGAGCTCTTTATGGGCTCTTTATGAGTTCAACCAGGTTCAGAAGAGTTGTCTAGTTGGGCAGTTAGAGTTTAACTACAATCTGCCAAGCTTAGAGTCTCAAGAAGCTATACAGTTCAGCCAGTTGATTACATTTGCACAAATTTGACAGTTTCTACTGAAGTACACACATTTAGAACAAAATCATACATACACATGCATTCAAATATTTCCCCACTTCTCCATCACATCCACACAAAAATGTGTAAACGATTTATAAACACTCACATGAGCATGTCTGGCCAAAAGGAGGTGATAATTGTCAGGAGGCGCGCTCCACTTGTGGACTCCAACTCCCAGCAGTCACCGCTGCAGCCGCAAGCCACAGCGTCCAATCACAAGACAGTGCGAAGGTCGCTCTCTCCGGAGTATTGACACCTGCTGCTCATTAAACGGACTCTTTAAAAGTCTACTGAGCCAGACTCACTATGCGAAGTATTGCCACATTGTTTGTACCTTGTGCCTTACCAAGCCTTCTCTCTTGATCTCTAGCTTTGCCGTGTTTTGACCTATTTTCACCTAATTTTGACCTTGACCTAGTTTTGCCTTCTTTGATCCAGTTCACGTGTGTTTTGACCTTTTTGCCTTGTCTTGGACTGTGTATTGCCTTATTTGGGTGGTGGATCATTCTCAGCACTGCAGTGACACAAACGTGGTGGTGGTGTGTTAATGTGTTTTGTGCTGATATGAGTGGATCAGATACAACAGGGCTGCTGAAGTGTTTAAACACTTCAGTGTCTGGACTGAGAACAGTCAACCAACCAAAACTACCCAGCCAACAGCTTTCTATAACCATCAATGAAAGACTACAAACGGTCCAAAACAAACTTTTCAGCAACCAGTGGCAGTCCAAGCCAGAACAACCCCCTCTCCATCCCCAAACATCTGCCAGCTTTAAGCAATGCAAAGGTCCCAAGGCGGGGCAAGCTGTCCTTGTGTCACCCCTGACGCCCTGGGCAGCTGCCCATATCAGAAACCGCCACTGCCACTGTCTGATCTACTCATAGCAGTGCAACACACACTAGCACACCACCACCACATCAGTGTCACTGCAGTGTTGAGAGTGATCCACCACACATATAACCATGGCTGTTGGATGTTACTTTCCAAAAGTGACATCTCCAGTGAATAAAAGCATGTCAAAAGTATGACAAAAACCCAAAGAAAAACATTTAAGAATCTGTATACGAGTGCATGGGCTTCCTGGATGAAATGAATAATCAAAGAAAGACTAAATGCAGTTCAGTTGGGGATTAACTGCAGATAAAACTATGTTTATATTTGCATCTTTGTGTACACGAGTATGAGGGCATTAGATCTCAAAGTTCCAGAATGTACATGAGGCCACTCCAGGTTAAACAGATCTCTATCACAATCATACAGTATTTACTTCCTCAAATATCAGTGTGTTAAAACTTCTAACAAACTCAAATTCTTTGAGAACAATTCTTATTGGCATCTCCATAACAAAACAACACATTTAACGAGATAAAAGACAAGTGTCTTTCATGGTAGATATCAAAGAGAATTAGTGTGCAATGAATATCACTAATCACCCTCTCAACCCACCCCCCATCAGCACTTCAAATACATTACAGCCGTTCTGAAGAGCCAGAGTAATCACTCATCATTAAACAGAGAGAGAGACTGTGTGAGTGAGTTTGTGTGTGTGTGTGTGTGGGCGGGTACGAGAGAGTTTTTCAGGTAGGGGACCAACAGCCATTTGTTGAATCAATCATTATATAGAGCTATAAGAGTTCAGCTAGAAATACACATTCATGCATTTGCTTGGGAGATATAAATCATTTCTAACTGAGTGTCCAAATGAGTTCATGAATATCTGTTTGGTTAACTGTGGAATATGAATGATATGAATAAATGAACATGTTAAACTAGTATGCTTAATATCCAAAAATGGCCATGTAAAATCATTTGGCCATTAACATGGCAAAACTCTACTAATACAGGGCTGGCGCTCTGCACATGCGGACTATGCACTGCACGTGGGGCCTCATTTAGGGAGGGGGGCACCACCTAAAACTTCACTGAGCATTGAGCAATGCACTATTCCTGCAACTGCTCTTAGAGTATAATTTATTTGTACCATGGTATAATTATTTGTAAAGAATGGTAGAGTTAGCAGTAGTGTTAGCATTAGCAAACATGGTTTTCCATGTTATTGTCATCATACAACCATGGTAACACCACAGGGATTATAAACAAATACTAACTGTATTGAACCACTTGTGCAAATGTCAACATTAGATTTAACACTACCACTATGAACTAGTACTAATACTACTGTATTGTACCACTTATGCTAAAGCTAACACTAACAATATGAACTACTACTAATACTACTGTATTGTACCATTTATGTCAACACTAACATAAGAGCTAACACTACCATTATTAACTAAAACTAACAGTACTGTACTAAACCACTTGAGCTAACATCAGAGCTAACAGTATTGCTGTGAACGAATACTAACAGTATTGTATTAAACCACTTGAGCTAACAGTAGAGCTAACAGTACCAATATGAACTAATACTAACAGTACCATATTGAACCACTTGAGCTAACAGTAGAGCTAACAGTGCCAATATGAACTAATACTAACAGTACTGTATTGAACCACTTGAGCTAACAGTAGAGCTAACAGTGCCAATATGAACTAATACTAACAGTACTGTATTGAACCACTTGAACTAACAGTAGGGCTAACAGTACCAATATGAACTAATACTAACAGTACTGTATTGAACCACTTGAGCTAACAGTACGGCTATGAATATTAACATTACTGTATTAACCATGTGAGCTAACAATACCACGGTGACTAATACTAACAGTACTATATTGAACCACTTGAGCTAACAGTAGGGCTAACAGTATGGCTATGAATACTAACATTACTGTGTTAACCATGTGAGCTAACAGTACCACTGTGACTAATACTAACAGTACTGTATTGTACCGGTTAAATTAACAGTAGAGCTAATTGCAGAAAACCTGGAGTCATGCATCACTAGTCATGCACACCTAGTTTGCTCTTTTGTGTATGTTTATGGTGGTGTGATGTATTGATAGTAATCAGGAGTGAGGTAGAAAGGGCACAGGACACTATATGTGCTATGAGGGACACATCATTAGAAAAACACATTACAGGGCTAAAGGAGCAGGCGGCATGAGGCCACCAGAATACCACTGCAGTGGTCTCTCTCTCTCTCTCTCTCTCTCTCTCTCTCTTTCACACACACACACACACACACACACACACACACACACACACACACACACACACACACACA
>BRDA01056554.1:0-36398 GCA_036984385.1 Crenuchus spilurus
TATATGCAAATTGCCATTATAAAAACTGAAGCAGTAGACTTTGTGGACATTGATGTTTGTGTCATTCTCAAAACTTTTGGCCATGACTGTAGTAAACGATTTCAGACACTATATTAGACTTATAGATGAACAGTAGCTTACATTGTATATTCTAAACATTGTGTAACCACAGAGCTTGACAGCTAGAAACATGCGAGAAGAGTTTGCAAAAGCTGTTTCTCAAATAAATGTATCTTTCGGGTGATATATGTTGTGTTTCTGTTTACATACATACAGTGCACACTCAAAACATTTATAAATTTACCTCCTCCATGTTCACATCTCCATGTATATTGTTTGTACACATTTTCACTTATTGTGTGATATTTATAGTACACTAGATATTCTGCACTATTCTTTCAAACACCACAACAAAAAGGCAGAAACGTAAAATATTAAACTATATTGACACATTGACTTTGCACCATAGACTTCCACATTTAACACATCTATGCAGTGACACACATACACACTCACACTAAGTTCGCACAGTCCTATTCATGGTGCCTGGGAAGCAGCTGGGGGTTAGTTGGGGGCCTTACTCAAGTGCACATTACTTAGGGGATTGAACCAGCAATTTTCCAATCACAACGCTGGTTTCTTAACCACAAGTCAACAGCTGCCTCTACTATAGTGTACTTGACTATAACATTTGACTCTTATTGGATTTGGTATGTACTTAGGTTGCCCTAATATTGGATTGATGCACGTAACTGTATTTTGTTTTGCTGTAATACATGGCTTTCCCCACTGGGATTACTAACGTTATATGAATGAATGGATGGATGGATGGATTAGATGGTGCGTGAGAGAGTGAGTAGGCAGCATACATATTGGTTTGAGCCGCACCCAGAGTTTTGATAGCGTTGGAGCGCCCCCATCTTCTGTGTACAGTAAATAAACATTGGAAATCAAAGTCAGTGTATTATAAATGGAGTTTACTGGTTATAAAACATATATTTTTTAACAGTGGTTAATAGATTGTATGATTTTTTTTTTTATCAAACTTTGTACTTAAGAAGAAGAAACAAGTGCAGAAGAGGTGTGGAGCACAGAGAGGGGCGTGTATTCAGGGAGGCGGACATTCACATACAAATATTGAAACTTCAGAAACTTCCTTTAGTCAAAATTATTGGACAATTACAGACTTGACTACAATTTAAACTCTTCGTTTGAAGAAATTAGTCAGAGAAGGTGACTGGCTTGTTTCTTGAGGGTACAGAATAGATAACTTTAGGATACAGTAGTTACAGGATAACATTTTGAAAATCAGCATTTATTCTGTGTCAGATAACAGGACAACGTTTCAACAACGTTTAACATGCTTTTGCAGACAAAATACTAACAGTTAATATTCATAAAAATAGACTCGTGTGTATAATACAGTAATACATGTGGACGTATATTCAGCTCCGTCGTGTTTCCACAGGGACGAGGTTCAGAGATCAAACATGGCGGCCTCCTTACTCAGAATAGGTCGGGTTGGAAGTCTGAAGGTAAAACAGTGTTTATATGTTTTTTGCTGTTTTGAGAAGGTATTTGTGTGCTTAAAAGTGTAACTGTGCAGTATATCACACTACAAGGAGATTGTTTTAAACCAAGCTTGTTTGTGCAGTACTGCATGAGAGAAATAACAGCACCCGGATTCTGCAAGAACCTTCATGAACCTGTTAGCTAGTATTTTTATTATTGTGCGTTTACATTTTGGTGCTAACATTATGTATGCAAATCATCAGTTTCTCGGATATGCATCATTTTGTTCACATACATATACATATATTAGAGGACGTTTTCAGATATATGTTTGTTACACAATACTGGTTTGGTTTAGATTAAAACAAAATAAGATAATCGAATCTTTTATTAGATAAATGGCTAGCTAGATACATACATACATACTTTATTGATCCCGAGGATTGACGCATCCAGTAGCTTAGAAAACCACAGTTACATACAATAAAGATGTAGTAAAAAAAAAAAAAAACCTTAGTAAATACAACATAAATAAAACAATATTAAAAAATGTTTTTTTCTATTATTATAAATACTTGACATAATTCTATCTGTTGCTAATTAATGTTTTAATACATCTTTTACATATGAGTTAATAGATTGATTACATGGTCATTAAGGCATGAACAGGAGATGCATGGAATTGGCTGAGGACTATGTCAATGATTGTCTTAAATTGTGATGTATTGTTTTGAAGTTTTTTTTAAATACATTAAATAATGATTTGAAATGGTTAGACCCTTATTAATCCTCATGTGAAGATTTATACCAGATATACAAAATTCATTATTTGCAAGTGTCATTAAGTGACCTCAACAGACTAAGAGCACCACTACTGAAGGACACAGATGACATTGTTTATAAATGTTCAGTCTATATGTAAGTGTTTTTTGTATTTCTGGTCTATAATTGAGATAAAAGATTGATTAATCTCTTATTTATTTGAAATACCCATTGAGAGTGAGTAAATATATTATTTCAGATTAATCTGATGATGCATCGTGTGTGGTAGAGATTTCTTTTGTGCAATGTTTACAACTCACAGAAAATAATTATTCTATTTATCTTCTGCAGTTTTATGTCAATCATAGTACAGTAGTAAATACAAAAACACCCTGCATATGCCTCTGTCTTAGATTAAATTATTCTGACATGCTTCTGGGACAGGGTGTGGCACACAGATGCTAGTTTGAGCAACCCAAAAGTGCCTTTATTTACATATAGTGTATCAGCAACAGTCACTTAGCACTTGTAAACAATAACAGAATTGCCTTTATGCATAAGACTAAGTACTTCTAGAGTTCAGTCCATTTAGGGCCCGGTGCCTTATGTGCTCATGCCCCACACAGCTCAGGTGTGGTGCTGAGCTGAAACATCTCTTTATACTCCTGGAGCTCCGTCTATAATCAGCACCAGGTGTAGGGAGATGGAGGCAGAACTCCAGGCCCAGGAGAGAAGCAGGTCAATAGTCCCCACCTTTTCACCATCACAGTATATTTTAGGACAGTCCATGGGGAGGGTCTCCCCTTATTAGCAATAAGGGGACTTTTATTCTCATCTGTGGAACTCTGCTTACAAGTTTGAATTGCTGTCAGATATTATATATTTACACACAAGTAGCTACAGAGAAACACAAAATCTGCATATCATTGGATATCTGCATATCATATCAGTGGATTTTTATTATTTTTGATGCAACGTCCAACTGACGTTGGCAAAAACATGAGCTTTTATCTTTAAGTGAAACCTCTGCTTCAGAGAGTGAAAACATTTTATCATTACTTTGTGCTGCTGTGGTCTTTCCTTTGGCCATATTGAGCTATTTTTGTGCTAGTTTGGTTGTGTTGCCGTTAAGTTGTTTTCATAGACCAGTTCACTGAAATTAAATTCACATTCATCAGCATCTTATTCCAACTTTCTCTTCCACCTTAAAATTAGGCTATAGTTGTGTAAAATGCATATCATATATCTGTTGTTTCTGTGTGTGTGTGTGTGTGAGAGAGAGAGAGTGAGAGATTGAAATTCTCTCTTCCACCTTACGTGATGCAGGGTTTACCTTGGTGCAAGCGATACCTGACTTTTAACTGCTGCATCATTTAATGTAGAACAGGCACATTTGAATAGGCTTCATCATTTTGTTTTTCAGTTGAAAGCTGAGTTAATTTGATATCATTTTTATCTTTGATCAATATGGGATAATTTTTAATGTTTGTGTGGCACTTGAGTCAGTATTATGCTGTTATAACACTGTTAATGGGTGAGCAGTCAGTGCCTCATGTATATCAAACCTGCTTCCTTAAATCCTTTCATTTGCCAGACAAGTATAAAAATGCATCAAACAGACTAACCCCTGAGGTCATTTGACCAAAAATGTGAGACATTTCATTTAGACTGTCAGGATGTTGTTAACTAAAAGTGAACAAGTTAAAATGTGTATGTCCTTTATGGACATTGAGGATGGGCAATTAGGAATGATCTGCTGCTCTTTTCACATTGGACAGGTTAGGCTTTGGACTTAAGTTACCTGGCTAATTTAAATTTGATGGAAAAAAAGGTATTAAAATATTCTGAAACATTGTTGCAAGCATTAGGCAATGTATTTATAACCAATGCATGCTCATGCTAGACGTACTATAGACTTTATTTTGAAAAGTTTAAATGTGGAATTCCCTTTAAATTGCAGAATATCAAAATATTATATTTGTATCAAATTTCATAATATAAACTGTCACTGTCCTATTACAATTAAAAATTGCTTTCTATTTTGCTTCTTTCAGGCTTTGCAGTTGGAGAGCTTGGGTGTACTGAAAAGAGCTCCAGCAGTCGCTTTAAGTTCAAAGTCTGGAGATGGCAAGAAGTCCAAAAAATCCAACAAAGGTATGTATTATCAACACAATGTTTGGATTTTTATAACGTACACTGATGTAGCTCAAACTGTTGTGGTACCTGCAATGTAAATTGTCCTGCCAAATAATCTCTAAATGGTTGTAGAAGTTGATTGATAGTTGTGATTTTTTCCATTAGTTCAAGAGAAAGGTGAATTTATTTGAGCTGGATTAAATAAATTGAAAATGTTCTGAAATAAAGGCTACACTGAAGAACCTTTATATGGCATTATGGGATCAAATAATCAAAGTAAATTTTGTTTATAGCAGCCTACTGATGTTGAGATATACTTACATGAAAATACTTGGGAAATGTACTGGAGATTGCTTAGGAGAAAAGGAAATCTGTATTTCAAATTCCAGAAGACAGAATTAGGCCAGTTGGAAATATTTAAGGTTACACAATGCCAAAGATAGTTGTGGAATGTCATCCACTGGTGGCATACTGGACATTTAAATGTCATACCATGTTCACATGGCTGCCTCAGACCAGATGAGCATAGTCTGTGGTGGTGATGGGATTGTCATCAAGAAGCAACTCTATATTTGAGAACAGAGCAAATACAGTAGGTTGTTTATTTAGTCAGTGTGTATTAGAATCTGTGCCTACCTGTTGTGAACTACTGCTGTTAACAGATAATGTAGAATTAAGTTTGTATGAACTGGATTTAAAAACATATTCCTGAGCTTTTTAGTGCCCTGAAGACATAACCTAAAGACAAAAGTGATCTTATTTATGACCAATGTCAGATCAGCTTCAGTACTGTGAGAAAATGAATAGATTTGTTCTATGATTTGTGGTTCTTTTTCCAGTATGAATGACTGGTATTGCTTTGCTCGTTTTGTTTTTGTGTATTGATTGCTTTTCTTCATCATATTCAAAATCTATGATGATTCCTCTCTTAGTTCCACTTTTTTCAGTGATCGACATTGAAAGGCGTTTCACTTTCCACTGATAATGCAGATGCCAAGGTGTTCCTTCCAGAATGTACAAACTTCTCTTTCAGGCAGCAGGATCATGCGGTGGACACCAACATTCATTTTAAACATACATAAATATGATTTGTAATTCTCCTTTATATTTCTTGTAGAATGGACAAAGAACTGCACATGTTTTTCTGTCTAATGTTTATGATTTAAAATAACTTATTTAGTTCAGTTGAAATTAAACTTAAATTGTAGATATTTTAACCAAAATATCTTTATTTTATTAGTTTTTTCTTTAAGATGTATATGCTGAAACAGACACATCTGAATTTGTAAGATTACTCTAAATTTTTTTTACTGCAGTTGGTCTGGAGTACAGTACCCTCCCAGCCCTGAAAATTGTGATCAGTTAACTGATTATTTCAACATGATTTGACTGGGAACAAGCTGCCATGAGACTATGATCTGCTTACCATTGCTACAAATATTTACTAATAAAAGCCATACACATCCCTTAATTGCTCCCACACATAACTTGATGTGTAGAAATTAAGCTGGTGGACATGCATAAAAATAATTTCAGTTCATATCTTTGAGGTTGAGTCTCAGCCTTGTGTACAGATCACTTGGTCTGCAAACCTGAAACAGAGTCCATGTCTCTTGTTTTATAATATATCCCATAAGCTTATACTGAAGTTATCATATTGTGCTAATCATGCTAATGGTACACAAATATCCAGGTGCTTTCAGTGGCTAAAACCAGTAATGCAACATGTGTGAAGCTTGAATAAAATGTTTTTATGTGTATTTATATGTTTACCCTCCTTCAGTCTCAGAAAAGTCCTCAGATACATACTTCGATATAGAAAAACTTATTCAACACAAATCCTATGTGGAGTTCCCCAAGAAGCAAGCAACTGCACCGGCTGCTGCTGCCACCACTGCTGCAGGAGGTGCACCTGCTGTTGCCACATCTGTACCTGAGCCTGTTATTCCTGAGCCAGTTGCAGCAGCTGCTGCAGTAGTACAGGCTCCAGCTATTGAAGTGGCTGCTCCTGTTGCTGAAGCTGTTGCTGCCCCTACTCTTGAACCTGACCCACATGCTGCTGCAGTCCCTGCAGCTGAATCTGATGCTCCTGTAGCTGACACACCACTTGTTGCAGATGTCACTGCTATTGCACTTGAAGCTCATCCAATTGCTGAAGTTGCGACACCTGCTTCTGAAGTTGCTCCTGTAACTGAAGTTGCCCCTACTGTGGAAGTCACTGTTGATATCAACACGGCTGAAGCTGAACCCTTAGGTGAGACAGCACCTGTGGCTGAAGCTGTACCAGCTGTACCAATTTCTCGCATTATTACTCCTGAAGCTGCCACTCCTGCAGCTGAAGCTATACCTGCTACGGAAGCTAGGGCAGAAGCTGTGCCAGAAGTTTCTGCTATCACAGACAAAGTTGTGCCTCCTGTCGAAGCAGCTGCTCCTGTAGTTGAAGCCATTTCTACCCCTGAAGTTGTTCCTGCAGTTGAAGATGCTGCTGTTGCAGAAGTAGCAGCACCAGCGCCGGAGCCTGCTGCAAAAGTGGCAGCACTTGAGCTGGAGCCTGTTGTTGAAGCGGCAGTACCTGAGCCGGAGCCTGTTGTCGAAGTGGCAGCACCTGAGCCGGAGCCTGTTGTCGAAATGGCAGCACCTCAGCCGGAGCCTGTTGTCGAAGAAGCAGCACCTGTGCCGGAGCCTGTTGTTGAAGCGGCAGCACCTGTGCCGGAGCCTGTTGTTGAAGCGGCAGCACCTGTGCCGGAGCCTGTTGTTGAAGCGGCAGCACCTGAGCCGGAGCCTGTTGTTGAAGCGGCAGCACCTGAGCCGGAGCCTGTTGTTGAAGCGGCAGCACCTGTGCCGGAGCCCGTTGTCGAAGAAGCAGCACCTGTGCTGGTGCCTGTTGCAGAAGCAGCACCGCATCCTGTTGTAGAAGCAGCTGTATCAGAACCAGCAACAGCTGCTCCAGAAGCTGCTTCAGAACCAGCCCTGGAAGTTGCAGCTGAAGCTCCAACAGAAGTTCCACCTGACCAGGAAGCTGAAGCGGATCCAGTTGCAGATGCAGTTGTTGAGGCTGTCCTAGAAGCTGCTGCTGAAGTGGTGACTGAAGTTGTAGCTGAAGCTGTCCCAACTGAAGTTGTTGCAGAAGTAGTGGAAGCTGTGGCCGAAGCTGTAGCCGAAGTTGTTGCAGAGGCAGCTGCAATAGAAGTTGTGCCAGAAGCAGTCATTGCAGAGGAGCTGGTAGATGTTGCTGCTGTGATCACGGATGCTGCTGAAGCACCTATTGAAGTTGTGGATGCGCCTGAGGGTATACACCCCCCTCCCTTAAACCCCTCCTTTTATCTACTTTTGGGAATTTTGAAAGCCAGTTTTTTTCAGTTCTACATGCATTTTATGTGGTTAACATTAATTAGTTTACAATAGTCCACTGCATTTAACTCATCATAACATTTGCATAACATGTTCTTTAGACCAACTAGTACTACCAAGGTCCAGTATCACTGCAGCCATGTAGACTCAAGCCACTCAAACCGGGGCTGAGCTTACAGTCTTAAGTTGTGACATGGACAGCAGCCTGTTTGTCACTAAAGTTCAAAGGTCATTTAATAAGTTCAGTGCTAAGCTATGTGTTGCTAGACCATGTATGGAAACCTATGTAAGTTTAAAGAATTGCTATCTGATTGACCTTTGAACTAGGGGATTTTTTCCAACTGTGGATGGTGCTTCTGTCCTTGTCTTGGCTTGGGTCATAAATGTAGCCTAGCCCATTCCAATCACTTTCTCCTACCGTCTTGCCCTTAACTTGCATTTCCATATTCACACAGTTCTGCATTATTGATGCTCACTTGTGGCTCTCACTTTTTCACTTATACATTTGCTGCATGCTTTCAGTGCATTGCATTATCATACACTGCATCATTCATTGGTCAGTTGCTTGAATGCTGTGATTCACACTCATCTGCTTTGCTCTTTAAGTTCTGCTTGTTGCCAATAACTTGCATATCTCATTAAAGGTACAGTATGTAGTTTCCAGCGACATCTAGTGGTTTAGTTTCCATATTGCAACCAACTGAAGACTCTTTCCACAGCCCCCCCCCAAACACAAAGGAGTCTCTACGGTGACCATCAGGTGTCATAAATCTTTGATACTCCCAAACGCGATGTCTAATAGCAGCTTTAGAGCTAATGATATGTCAGGTGGTAAGATTCATTTTAATTAGAAATTTAGGAAATGTAATATGTAAAATTATCATAGCTACAATGCAGAAGAAACATATTTTCTGCACGTCAGTAGTGCTAATGTAAACGTTAGCTGTTTTATGTACAAACACAAGATAATGTAACAAAGTAAACATGACATCATTAGTTGTTTCCATCTAGGAAAGGCAACACCGATGTTTACCCGAGTTTTTTGTCGCTGTCTGTCCCGATGTCTTTTGGTCTCATCATGTTTTCTTTTCTTTGACGATTGAAGTTGTGTTTTCTCTTCTTGACGAGCATAAGAATGTTCCGCCATCTTAACAAATAATCCAAAAAACATTTCTTCTTGCTTCTCCTCCGTGTATTTCTTCTTCTCCTGTTTTATGTCAGTCAACGGCAAAACAAAGCTACAGCGCCATTGAATTTGAGTGACCAATTCATCATTACAACACAAATGGTTTTTCAGTTTGCTAGCCTCTTGTTTGTCCTTTTCGAACTACTGTAGAAACATGGTGATGCAATATGGCGGCCTCAGTCGAAGTTCGACTCGCGACCAACGTAGATATAAACAGCTTATTCTAAGGTAAAATAATCAAACGACTTCTTAGTTTATAATGATTAGATGTGTTTTTAATCATTTTTATTAGTGATAATGTTAAATAATAATGCTAAAAGATAACCCGAAATATTACATACTGTGCCTTTAACTTCAACTCTGTACTTTTGTCCTGTCTTTTCCTTTCCTTATTTTTACCGTTACATTTCTTGTATGCTACTTCTGTTCCTTTATTTCTTTGCCTTTGCATCGACTCTGTTGTAATTCAGGCATTTGTAAACCTCATTTATTTCAAATATATATATTATTTTTGCTGTTTTGTATTTGTAGTGCTAAAAGCTACGTTTATTTTATATTTTTAATGCTAAAAGCTAAGTTTCTTTTATATTTTTAATACTAAAAGCTGCATTTCTTTTGTATTTGTTACGCTAAAAGCTAAGTTTCTTTTATATTTTTTTATATTAAAAGTTAACCTTGTTAAACTGATGCTGATTTTTTTCTTGTTAAAGCTAATGTTAAAATTAGTTGTCTTATGTGATTCTGGTTGAAAGCATTTCTTATAGCCTTATCTTGAATTGGATGCTATAGTGTATGATGTTTCCAATTGTGTTTTTAATGATATGACTTTATACTCATCCTCTTTCCCCTTTGCACTTTTTACAATTACTCTCTACGTCTGTACCTCACTGTTCTTCCCCGAGGGTGGCATGACACAGTAACCAGTACTTTAGCCTCTTTCCCTCTGTATGGTGGTGTATGTGTGAACGATGAATTTGAAAATGTCTGCTTTCCTCCCCCACTTTCCCAAGGTGGTGAATGTATTGAGTCTGAGTTTGTGCTCTGGTTGCTGTGTATGGAATGCAGGATTTGTTAAGTTCACTGGGATCTTTAAATGTGTTAAATTCAGTTTAGAAATGCAGGAACACTAGCACACATTACTGTGATGCAGGTTTTTAGCTGCTTCTGATAGTTTTGCTGTAGTTAGATGTAGGTGACTCAGTTACTCACAAACTAAACAGGCAGTGGTTCTTCAAAAGCCTCACAGTGCAAAAATAATCATACAGTGGTTGAACAGCAATGTTCACAGGATGTTTTTACACTCTGGAGCCTCTGGGCAATCAAGCCTTAGTCCTTTATTCCTTTTAGCTTCCTGGTCCAATAACTGCTTTGCTGTATCTACTGCCTTCAGTAGATATTTTTATGCATGAGGATTTTAGAAAAAGAACTGTTTGTGGTGTAGGAAAATGAAGATTCAATTGCACATCTATGTATTATATAGAATGAATAGTAATTTTTTTTGTCTTTGACTGTCAGCTGGTTTGGACCCCATTCAGAAACTGTTCCTGGATGCCATCCGTGACTACTCCTCAAAGAGCATGTAAGTCTTTGTCTTATGTCCTCTTTCTCATTATAGGCTGTTTTTTAAGGATTCTTCCTTATGCATTTATTAGGGAAAAAAGGACTTTTCCCAGTTTGTGTCAGACTGCTTCACTCTTTACAGGACTACAGGTGGTCTAGTTGATGCTGGTCCTGAATATCAGAAGGCCCTGGCTGAAGAAGTTGCCAAACTGCAGAGGTTATATGGTGGCGGTGACCTGAATTCCTTTCCAGAGTTCACATTTCCTGGTGGGCCAAATATAAAAGTTCTAAAACCACAATTTTATTAATTTATTATTAACAATATTTATATATTTATTGTTTTCTTAAACTGATATTGTTCTTGTATTTTAAGAGTAAATGCAAGTAAGCAATGTAAGAAATGTTTCCAGATGTCCCAGTTGTTTCCAGTCAACATACAACCCCATATCAGAAAAATATGCAGCAATGAGGAAAATGCAAATAAATTATGTAGTTTCTTTTATTTATTTTTACTTGCCAGACATTATGAATCCAATATATTTCATGTTTTGTTTGGTCAACTTCTTTTCAGTTCTAAATATAATGGTACATCCCAAAAAATGTTTTATTGTGGAAAACATTAATTTTTGTTAATAAAATAATTTAAAAAATATATTTTATATTCATTTCATGTAAAATAACACATTTCAAGCCTTTTTTGTTTTACTTTTGATATATATGGCTTATAGCTCATGAAAATCAGAAATCCAGTGTCTATTATCAAATACTAAAATGACTTAATCTTTCTTTTTATTTTCAATTTCAGAGCCCAAACTGGATGAAGTGTCTACTAAGTAAACAGTCTGTTCCTAACTTTGCCATATCCTGTGCCTAACAGCAAAAAAAATAGTGTCTTTTTAACTCGGTCTCCCTCTTTTGTCATAGAATTGTTAGATTTTGTGAACCTTTAGAATCCTTTTCACCAGTGTTATGCAACTAATTAATACTTGTATTGAATGCAGTTTTGGAAGGATTCTTGCATAAGCTGTGAAATGATATGCTTTTGCACGCTGTAATTTTGGGCAGGATGTTTTGAAACGTATGGAATACAATGTGACTACATATAATTACATAGAGTTTTTTCTCTGGTCTCTGTATGTGTGTATCTGACTTTGTGACTGAAATAATGGTCTGAAATAAAACTGACTTTTTCTGTCATATCTTCATTCCTGTCTTCTTTACCCAGAGTGCAGAATATAAAGATTAACTTGATTAACTGGGAAGTGGGAATATGTCTGTCCTCAGATTTGTCTGGTATTATTTATGTGCTTTACTGTTAATTCAAACACCTTAAAGCAAGTAATGAAGCATGAGCAAAGTAACCAGAATGGACCTGCAGTCTATATATAAGATTACATGGTTGTGGATGGCGCACAGTGGCTTGGTGGTTGGTACACTCGCCTTTCAGCGCCAAGGTCTTGGGTTCAAATCCCCATCTGGATGCAGTTTACATGTTATCTGCATGGATTTCCTCCTGCAGTACAAAAACATGGAAGAAAAGTGAATTGGGTACTCTAAACTGTCCTTGTGTGTGTGCAAGCACCCAGCGATGATTGAACCCCTTTTCTGGGATTAGCTATGGTAGTCTAATGCCCTGCCCTGCGCCCTTTGAAGTGGTAGGGGACTCGTCGCGACCCTGATCAAGATTAAAATAATGGATGCATGGCTGTATGTCTTAAGGCATAACATTTGTATTTATTTCACATGGAGAATTAAAAATGTAAAAATCTAAATGTGTACCATATAGACTGCAAGCTATATATGTATGATTTACGATTATATTGAGTAGTAAATCTAACAGTTTGTGTTGACAGAAATAGAAAGTTATATGTAGTGAGCTGCCTTGTTCTCCAAGCAGTTGTAGGCAGAATCTTAACCAAAATGTAGTCTAATTAACAGCATTGTGAGCCACTTTACCTGGCGATTAAACCAATGATTATTCTGAATTCCTGCTAATGTTAGCTACTTGAGTAAACATGTTAAAAACATGACTGTTGCAGCATTTCTCAAGTTAGCTAATTAATTGGCTAGTTGAAAGATTTGCCTGTCAGCATCTGTAAATACCCTCAATCTATGAATACAGCTAAAATAACATAATAAAATGCTATTTCAAATTCTATTTCATTTCAATGTTCCCACTATAGTCACCTCTTAAGCAGGACTGCTCGGATCAACATTGAAATATCGATACTTCCGGTCCTGGCATTTATTTTTAAAAATCGAGTATCACGTGAAATTAACGGTATATGGAGGGTTGCCAGAAAAAGGTAAGTTGAGCGGTATATTTGCCAATATCCAATTCTTCATAAACGGAAATCAGCCCAAAACCCAAAGTGTCATATGCTACAACTTCTACTAATCGTCTTCTTTTATTTTTATTATTATTATTATTATTATTATTATTATTATTATTATTATCCTACAGTTATTCACTGCCTGTTTTAGTTCTACATGTATTTAACATCTGTATCATACATTTGATTGACAATTTCTTTTCTGCTTTGTTATAATACGTGCTTTTGGTGTATATTTTGAACGTAAACCAAAAGCCTTCACCCCATCTGAATTTTTCACTATAACAAAATTTGGCGAAAAAATAGCGAACCTGGCAACTCTGCGCTCTTGTCCAGATCAATTTTTCCTGACAGCTGTCAGAAAACAAAACCCCAAAAGCAACATTCGTCACAATTTATACTATTTTGAAATAAAATATTAACATTTTTCATGTATATAGAAGATAATTATATATCCATTGTATTACGTTGTATTCTGTGAAAAGAGAGTATGTTCAGATTTTCTATAATGTTATGACACATACTGAGACAATATTTCCACTGACAAGCATCAGCTTTTGACATTAAAATGTATATAAAAACTTATATAGTCTATGCTTTTGACGTTACGGCTGTGTCTGAAATACTGCCTACTGACACAACCCACATGATGTATGTAATGTATGTTTGCATGTTATGTAATGCATGTATGTACATATTTAGCCTTGGAATTACTTGGTATTGGGAAATGAAACGGCGGTATCGCTCATCTTTACTCAGTAGTGCAGTGTGTAAAACCTAAAGGTAGATGACTTGATCCCTTGCTGCCTAATTAGGCACATTAGTAGGCAATATTGAGATAAAGGCATTTGTAACCAACTCACGTTCAAAACACATTTAGTAGGTAAAATGCCAAATACAGTTTGCTACCAGCTCTTATTATAACTTCAAAAACTGAGTTTTAAATGCAGCCTTTTATGTAAACACTCGATTTGGACACGCCTATGACGCTGATTCTGTACGTCATTCTGTACTGTTGCTACCCGGAACCTCCTGTATGTGGTTCGTTACTCCCGTACGTCTGTAATATAGGCTGCACAGAAATGGCAACCTCCCTGCTCAGGCTCGGACGAATCGGGTCGCTCAAGGTAAAAACAAATAATAAACAATACAATAAAATGTGATTTAAAGTCTGTACGAATAGTTACTATATAAACCACTTGTTTTATCGCTTGTACTTTTAGTCCAATTTTTAGTCCAAACAGGTCTAATCGTAGATGTCTACTGTGTCCTTGTTAACCTGGCAAACATGATAAAGAACGCAATTAAACTCTGAACCGCATTTATGTATTGATAATACTACTGAATAACAAACATACTGAGTGTTAGTGCTACTGGAAATCACTGAGATAGACGTTTCTAAAGTCGAGTTTTGTTGCTCCGTCATGGAAAATATGATGTGATGCTGTGTTTGTAAATTAAATTGCAACGTAACGTAGTTCTAGCATTAACCTCTTAAGCTCCACTGTTTTTTTTTGTTTATTATTTTCCATCTGACTTTGCATGGGCATTTCTGTTTTATACACCATTTATGTTAAATAAATGCAAGATGTTGATGGCTTTTGTAAAAATAACATTAAACTGAACAGAAAATGTTTTGTTATAGTAAGTAAGTAGTTAAAATTTATTTGTTACTTGTAATATACCTGCAGTGAAGCCACTACTGAACACACAAAAATGTTTATATATCACACAAATTTTATCAGACTGCACATGTGAATATTATGAAAGTTCATTTTTTGTACCTTTGCAGTAAAGGATTGCAACATGCATTCAACACCAATGTAGTAGTACATCGCCTATACTAAAGTGCATGCCCGCTGACTAACTTGAGACATTCGTTTATGGGTCAGGACAAATCTAAATATGTTCAGTATATAGTACTGGGTATATAGTATATGGAACAGTACAGTATATAGTGCAAGATTCAAGACTACATTGTTTGTGTATTGTGCAGAGTGCAAATTGTGGAATGTGCAGATGTAGCATTGTGCAAGTGTGCAGATATTGCAGTGGGTTGGACAATATACAGTAATGTGCAGATCTGCAATTGTTTATTCCACCTGAAGATCTGGCATATGGTTTATTTGAAGTAAAAATTTTAAGTAACAACTCAAAATAGGCAGAAATTAACAACTCAACTACAACGAAGATGGTTTCAGTTTTCACATGACATTTCCCTATTGTATGTATCTTAGAAAATAAGAGAGTAATGATGTCTGAATGTGAGGAATAGGGGCCAGAACTGTGGATGGTTCCATAAATTTAAGAAGTTACAGAATTTTCAGCATATGGCTTATATTTTTCCCTTTGAACTCCAAAACTGACATTTACAGTGGCTTGCAAAAGTTTGGGCACCCCTGTTAAAATGTCAAGTTTTTGTGATAAAAAAACAGACCTAGATTAATCATTTCAGAACATTTTTCACCTTTAATGTGACCCATTCTGTACAATTGTATTGGAGTCTTATCAGCATGGCACATTTTGACTTGGCAATCTTTACTCCAAATCTGTCAGATTGCGAAGGCATCTCCTGTCAAGTCAACCCACAGATTTTCAATTGGATTCAGGTCTGGGCTATGAATGGGTCATTCCAAAACTTTGGTCTTCTTCTGGTGAAGCCATTCTTTTGTCAATGTGGAAGTATGCTTTGGGTCATTGCCATGCTGAAAGGTGAAGGTCCTCTTCATATTTATTTTTTTTGGTAGAGACCTGAAGGTGTTGTACCAGAATTGACTGAAATTTGGAGCTGTTCATAATTCCCTCTACCCTGACTAAAGTTCCAGCTGCAGAAAAACAGCCCCAATGCATAATTCTGCCTCCACAATGCTTCACTGTGGGTCTGGTGTTGTTTTCCTAATGCACAGTGTTGGCTTTGCTACAAACATACCTTATGGAATTATGGCCAAAATTATGAATCTTGGTCTCATCAGACCATAACATATTTCCCCACATGATTTTGGCAAAAGAATAGCTGAGCTTGGATGTTTTTCTTTGTAACAAAATGATTGTCTTGTCACCCCACTACACAGACACATGAAGAATATATGTGATTGTTTTCATATGTACTACACAACCAGTACTTGACAGAAATTTTTGCCACTCCTTTTATGTTGCTGTAGGCATTTTTGGTAGCCTACTGGACCAGGTTTCATCCCTTTTATGCTTTATAAGCTATTTGTGGACCACAGCTTTTGCTGAAAGTTGCAACTAATTAAATATATAGAAAATCCTACTAGAACAGCTGAACTTTATTTGGGGTTAATCAGAATGACTTTAAATGATGGCAGTTGTGTATTAACTACTATTTATTATGAGTTTGAATGTGATTAGTTCATTCTGAATACAGACACTCCCCCAATTACAAGAGGGTGTCAATATTTGTGGAAACATATTATTTTTGTTTTATTTTTATTTTTTCCTTCTGTATAATTTCAGTCTTTCAGTATTTTCAATTGAATAGTGCAGATTATAGATCACATTAAAGAAGGAAAAAGTTTTATTCATCTTTGTGTAATTTATTAAAATCACAAAACTGGACATTTTTACAGGGTGCCCAAACTTTTGCATGCCACTGTATGTGGATATATGCAGATCACAACAGCTCTCTTCTTTTATTAGAATAAAAAACTTTTGTTACAGATCATCTAAGAATGGTATGCGGGATTTGCTGAAACAGGGCTAAATGTCAGGCTGAATTAATGGATGTACAGTATGTAAATATGTAATGAATTTACAGGCTGTTTTTGTAGATTAACTGTGACGTGAATGATGTTATTAAGTATATTTTATAGCAATCTGCCATATAAGGTTTTTATCTTAAACATGTTGTGTTGTTTAACTGAATAAAATGAGCTCTACATAATTATAGTGGGGTTTTAATAATATTAAAATGGTTTAATTTTTCCTTTTATGTGTGGTCATGACTAATCAGAATCACTTTTGAGCTGGCAAGTAGTGTAGGTGCTTAAATACTGTATGTGAATAGTTTTACTCCATCCCTGGTTGACGTCCTTAGAAATCCCAAAGCTTTTAAACATCTCTCCATCTTTTATTCAGTGTCTCCGGCAGGAAAGCTGGAGCACTCTGAGGACCCCATTTACTGCAGCACTGTGCACAAAAGCTGAGGAGCCGAAGAAACCTGCAAAGAAAGCAAAAGCTGCAAGTAAGACTAAGAGTGCTTCTTTTCCCCCTCAAAGCATTGTCTTAGTTAGTTTTTAATGTCATTGATTTTTTCAGAGTTTAGTCATGCTTTCTAATATTTCATTTAATGCCATGTAATGCATCTAACAACAGCACTGAAACTTCTTTTTTTACTTGAAGTGGGTGTGAATTTATAAGTTAATATTCATTCAAATTATGCTTATGGCACAAGAAGTAACCATATAACGTTCTCAAGTCTGTCTTTTTTATCACTAATTATGGCTGAATTGCTGTTCATAAAAGCATGTACAGCTCTTAATTTATAATGTACAAATTATTGAAACTCCTCTGTAAAAGACTACATAGTGGTCCAAAATGATACTTATTCAATAAATCATAAATACAGTGATGGATTTTGGGTCATTGACCATGATCAGGTATGATATTTAAATGTGTTATTAATATCACAGACTTCTCAAGACATTTATATTTTACATATAACACCAGCTGTCAATACTGATGCATTTTACATTTGACATTAAAACAGCAGTTTTATTTAAGCCTTATAAGTATGTGCTTTGTTGTGGGTGTGAGTAAGCCGAGTTGTCTGTTTTTACTTTTCACATTGGTGTCAGCAGGGTGTTCTTTCCAGGGTTCAAGGTTTCTCGGCTGTAACAAATTTCACACTGTTTATCCCATTTTCTCAGCCTTAGAAGCCCCTGATGAGAGGGCTGCTCTACTAGCCTACAAGACCGCTGTTGCCTTCCCTACTAGACTTTCTGCTCCAGGATTTGTCAGTAAAGGTGGCGCATTAGGTGAATCTCAGCTAAATGCAGAGCCTTTAGTAGCGGAGACAGTAGCGGCTGCAGATACTGCTACTACCACTACTGCAGAATCTGCTCCTTCCACTTCTCCAATTTCAGTTGAAGATTCATCCACAGGAGAGGCTGCAGAAGCTGCTACTGAAAGTAATGCAGCAAACAAAAAGGATGCAGAAACAACTCCAAAGGATGAAGAAGCAACCTCTACCTCATCCAGTGACTCAGATTCTGATTCTGACTCAGATTCCGATGATGAACCAGATAACACTACAAAGACTGAAACAGGCGTTCACCCTGAAGAAAAACCAGGACATGAAGTGCAGACCGAGTCTACTTCAGAGAAAACGACTGAAAGTGAAGGTGTGCCATCTAAGCCTGTCCCTGTGCCTGAGGCCTCTGCAGAAGGAGAAGAAACCCCTGAGGAAGTGCCTACTCCAAGTGCCACAACAGCTTCTTCTGCAGAATCTGCAAGTGCTGATATCATTAAACCTGCCTTATCCACAACTGTTGTGAAAGCAGTTCCTGAAGCCCCCCTGACTGCAGCACCTGAAGAGATGATTGATGGTGCATCAGAAGTTAAAACGGCGCCCGAAGAGGAGATTATTTCTGAAAAAGAACCTTCAGAAGACAAAGCTGAATCTAAGCCAGAAGTTTCCCAATCTACGTCTGCAGATGGAGTGACTTCAGAGGTTAGTGCCAAAGCAGCTGAGACCAAAGCTGAAGCTGTTGCTGAAGAAAGCCCTGTTATAGTGCCTAAAGCCACATCTGAAGTCCTGCCTTACTCTACTAAAGAAGTGCCCTCTGAACCCAAAGTTGAAGTGGAAGCTGCTCCTCCCTCAGAAGAGTTGGTTGACACCGCTCCTACAATTACTGATGCAGCACAACCCCCATCCAAGACTGAAGTAGCGGCAGCACCTGAGGGTACTGACCATATCACCTTAAATATTTTTCTCACCTTTGTGGAGCCCTCAAATCAGAGAGGCATACATTCTCTAATTTAGAGAATACTAACACATAATTGCTACATTATATTTTCTTGCATAGGTTCCCACACACAAGAGCCCTTTTCCAAAAAATATTTACTATATATTTTATGCTGACACACACATCATTTTCCCATGCACAATGCCTCAATACGAATTATTGACGGGCATCGCTGTTAGCTAACAGGTATTTCACGTTCTTAATGTCAGTGTGCATGTCTGCATTTCAGGATTCTGGAAAGATAAATACTGAAATGAAGATATGTTCAGTTTCTTTGCTCAAACACCTCTGTTTCCCTTCTCCTTTCACTTACGCATTGCACTAAATGTCTTGCAAGAGTGTCTTCTAAAAACCTTCCTGTGGTTGAATGGTATTCTCTCTTCTTGCACTATACGCGCTATACATAGAGATTCACCCTGAACTGACTGTATAAAGTATTGGTCACAGTTTATTTTGACTGTCCCCTGTAGGTTGTCCACATATGTTTTAGTGGTTAACAAGCTGTCTGACGTTCACCTCAATATCTGTAATGTTAAGGTTAGATTTATTTTTTGGGTTGAAGTTGAGGTTCAAATTAGGTTCAGGGCTCCATTTAATTCAGTTCAGTTTGTATTTATTGTATGTTTTGTTTAATGTAATTTAAATATGAGATGAACACCTGCAAAACATCTGCAGTGGACTCAAAGTAAATTGTTGCCAAACTTTCGCCTTGAAACTAGTATATCTAGAGCTAGCTTTGTGATTCTTATCTAAACATTCTTGGGATGGAATGAATACTCTTTTAACACTTCTATACAACACATTTTGAGTCATTTGAGTCTAACAGTCCTTTTCCATTGCTAGGTATACAATTTTTGGCACTTTCATTATTGAGACTGTTATAGACCTGTAGCAGTTTGGGTGTTAGAATATACTAAACTATTTCAACAATCCTAAAATGTAAAAGGACTGCTTTCTTACTTCATGCTATCTTTCATCATGTCTTCATCTTGATAAAGGGTTGTTTATGAAATGTGCATTATGTTTACATTATGTATACATTGTTTATCATTTTGTACTTTGTGACTTCCTTTTTAATTTGTTATTGTTATTGTTAAAGGTAACTTCTACTAGTATTTGTTAATGTCAGTTATCAGTTAATATTTAAACGTCTGACATTGTGTTTGTATAAGTTTTCTTCTTTCATTGATCTAACACCGTGTGTGCCTTTTCTCTAGAATCTATCTTTCCAATAAGGTGTGTGTGATTTCACTTGACACCTTTAAAGCTTACCGACTCCAGATCTGGAGCCCTTCCTTTTCCTTTTGCATTATCATATTTTTCTTTAAACCCAGAAATCAAAAAGTTTGTACAGATTTTTTTCTGAGAGCTTTATATGTTGATATTTTTTGTATACAATATTTTAATCCTCTTCTGCTGCAACTGTGCATTTTCTTTGTATTGGCTATATACTTCCTTTTAACAGTACAGGTATAAACATATTTTGTCCTAACAATATGCTTAGCCGTCCAAAATTATGGCTCTTACCTTCATGAAAGTGCCAAATCATTTTTTTAATAATCTAATTTTCAGATATTCTGATTCAGTGACTGAGCTGATTTAATGATGTTAGAACCAAACTCAGTGAAGTCTGTGATTGAGGCTGGCATTTGTTTGTAGTAAGGATGAGAAGCCTGAGGCCATTCACGCTTCTTTGATTTGAACCTCTGTGACCATGGGGGGCGGGGAGTTGCATGGATTAGGAAGAGTCAAACAAGTAGGAAGTAACTACTGTTAAACAATGCTGCTCAAAGTGTCAACATTCAATCAAAAGCTCCTTTCAAGTTAGGATGTAAAGGGTAGTTGAAGATAAGCAGCAGGGTTTTTTCTCACATGATTGAGACCCAGTTTTAAGGATTGTACTGGTAAAATACAAGTGTTGCCTACAGATTGCTTATGAATTACTTTTGTTGTTTTTTTTGTTTGTTTTTTGTTTACCATAAATGTAAAAAAAAAAATAATAATGTTGCTGAATAATAATCATGTATTTTGTAGGCCAAGCTGTTTCTTTAACATTTAATGCATTGTGCATGGTTCCCATTTTTATTAGTGTCCACAGGCTTTGGTCTCAATTTTCACCATTCAGTCCCTTTTTATTTTTATACCTGGCACACCATTTACTAATGCATTAAATACATACGCAATTATTTTTCATACGCAAAGTGAGAAAGAAAGCCATTGATTGGTTGCCGTCCTTGTCAGGTTCAAGTCGTTGGCTATGTTACCAAAACAGACAAATATTAGCATGTGTAAATTATCTGAACAAATATTATTTTTATACTGTGTTGGGAAGTTCTAGATTTAATTTGCATTCTTCTCTATCTGCTTCTTCTAGAACCTGCCCCTGCCCCTGAACCTGAGCCATTTGACAACACCACATACAAGAACATGCAACACCATAACTACCACATGTACACTTTTGTAGACATGGATGTTGAGATGGCCAAGCACCGCTTACCCCAGCCCTCTTCAGGAAGACCCTCACCTAGGCACTGATCTACCACCTGCCGCCTCATTCTTGCTTTCACCAGTTCTCAAAGTCCTGTAGGTCTTGGCTGCTCTCTTGATTGTCTTTTGGATGATTACACAATAATTTTCAAGCGTGTGGAAAATGCTTATAACTCCTATTAAAATATATGATTGAATTATGTCAGTGATTTGGAGTGGTATCTTAAATAACCCATACAAATAAAAATTGTATTCAAACTCATTGTATTTTTATGTACTTTTGTAATCTATTAGATATTTTAACCTGTCGGATAGAATACATTAGAAGGTCCCTGAGTTGAATGTACATACATTTGCCAGCTTTGGATATTAGAATAGCATAAAAAAGTAGGTTTAACAAAGATTTCTCAATATAGCCAGGTAATTTTAGCTTAAAGTTTTGAACTGTGCAATGGGAAACAGCAGCAGGACATTGCTACTTGACAAATCTCTAAGTTGGCCTTAAGATACTGGCTAACTTAGAAATCCTGCTTTGGTGAATACTTATGCTTTATATTTATAATGCATAATTTATTAACATTTTAAAACAAAAAAAAAATTTGTGAGAGCTGGGAGGAAAGCTCCAGCGAAAGCTCCGCCCCTTTATGCATATTTATATAGAAAAATGCTTTGGATTCCCTGACGTTTTTGCGTCACAGCTCCTCCCCATTTGAATATTCATGTTTTGTCCGCCTTGCGTGCTCCTGACGTGATGACGCGGATCGGCCACTGCGGATCCCGATTGCTGCAGCCGGTTGTCAGTGTGATGGAGATTGGCACCAGGTAAGCTGTCACTCAAAATCCTTATTTCACCCCGATCACTATCAATCAAAACTAATGTACAGCAGCAACTGCGTAAAACCCCGCGGCCTGAGGGGAAAAGAGCCTCAGACAAGACTGCGTGTGTCTGAGGACTCTTATGACTCACTATCGGGCCTAAAAATAAATGTAACAAATTAACGTACAGTTTTATGTATGTTTAGAGAGAGAGGAGGTTTCTACATTAAGGGCGAGAAGTAAAGAAAGGCCCGGGTGGCTGTGGAGAGGTAGCTAGCTCGGTTTAACTTTCCTCTGTTCTGGATTTAAAAATTCACCAAAACACAAGTGCATGGTTAAAGGAGGGATGTTAGAGTTTAATTAGACGTGAGCACAAATGCGTGATCAAAAGTGTAGCTTCAGTGAGAAAATACTAACAGCTGGTTAGCTAGGCTAGGCTAGGCTAAGCTAGCTAACAGCGCTACGAAAACAAACCGACAACTTTAACTAGCGCAGAGCCACAGTGGGTTTGTTGTATTATTTGAGAGTTAAAAGTTGCCATACAACGTATTTCGCCTTATTCTAATACGGTCCTGACTGTTTGTGAAGCATTGAGCCTCCCAACGACACACTGCAGTGCTTCTGTAACTTCAGGCTCAGGGCGGCCTGTACTTGTGCTAAAGGCTAATGTTCACTCCCGTCTCTGCTGAGCAGTAATATAACCCTTCTGACACACGTGTTTGGTTGTTTTAAGACGTGATTTGCAGTTTAGTGTTATAAATACAACACCGTGCTCCACACTGGAGAACCTGCACTGTAACAGTAATGCAGGGAAAGGTCAAGAAATAACATTTATAAATAATACAGCAAATAATCAGCCGCATCCAACTTTCATAACGACGTCCTTACAAAGCACATATTAACCCCCTCCTGCGTCTATAGCTCCTCACATCATCCAAGGATGTGCTGACAGATACGCAAATCTCGATACTTCTGATCCTGACGGTTCTTTTTTATAACTACCCTTTATACTTCACATCAGGCTTGTTCTGATGTTTCCTGACACAGAGCAATTTCATTACCTTCACATTTAATTTTTGAAGTACATATTTTTACACATTCACACATGCTTATTAATTTGGATTCTGCAAAAAAAAAATCTGTAACAATGGGTGTATAACAGCTAAAATGTACATTTCTGTTGAAATCCATTTCATGCACTTGCGTTATGAGATAATTCAAAGCTCCAGGTCTGCCCAAGTCGCACAATGATCAGATTTCTGTTTGTGAAATAAATGTACACTTTTGGATTTTTGTAAACAAACCCACTTTACTGCCAAATGTTGTTTTTTATGGCTTCAAGTAGTCTTACAGCTTTCTCTAGCTCACAGCAAAAACAGAGACAGAGGCCGACTTTTTTGTACAAGTATTTGCTTTTTTGTTTGTTTGTTTATTTATTATTATTATTAACCATTTTATCTGCAAGCTTCTTCCAATGTCTGTTTCGGGTTTTCTACCATGTAGAAGAATACTCAAGGTTTTAATTCCCTCAAATATGTAAGGTTTCAATGGTGAAACTGAGTGAAAATGCTTTTTTGGCAGAAAATCCAGTTGTTTTTATATCCATCCATCCACCCACCCATCATCTGCCACTTATCCATGTCTGGGTTGCGGGGGCAACAATCCAAGCAACGTAGACCAGACGTCCCTTTCTCCAGCCACCTCTTCTAGCTCAAAAGCTAGCTTCAGTAGCCGAAGATCAGAATGCCAAGGCCTTTGCCTTAGGTCATTTCCCAAATCACATCGACACACCCAACTACCACTACTGCCTTCCACACAGGTGGTGAGCCCATGTGGGAGTCGACCCAGGGGTCTTGCTGTTCCATCTCTTTCATGATGGTCTTTTTGGATCACTTTTGTGTTTGGCCTGTCATCCAGGATCAACTTGTCTTGGGAGACCCTACTAGGGGCTATTGCCTTTTACAACCTAACTCTTGGGATTGTGCAGGCATGCAAACCCCTCCACCATGAAAAGATAAGACATAATTTAATCAAAAAAAGACATAATTTAATCAAAAACAATTTTTTTGACACAGACTAACAATAATGTGCCCATACAGACAGCTCTGAAGTTCTTAACAGCTTTAACAAAACATCAACAGAAATGTTATTTTTGTCTTCATTTTATTTGTATATGTTGTGTCATTTTAGGTGATTTGCTGCTAGTTACATGTAGAATGCTTCAGTGTTGGCTGTGGTTACACTGAAGATGATGGCAGCCCAGCCAGTCTCCATAGACACCTACCAGGAAGGAGTGCAGCAGGTGGGCTTGTGACAGTTAGTTCAATGCATAACCTTTTATATTCACAAAAGTTAGTTGTTGTACTCGCGGTTGTTAGATAATATTAAGTTGTTAAATCTTACAAGTTACATCTACAAGTGAATGTTGGTAATGGTAAGCAAAAACATTTGGGAAGTGATGCAGTGCATCATGAAAGTTTACATTTCACTATAATTTTGTTATATTTGGGAATAAAATGTGATTGGGTTGACTATATAAGCCACACTATATTTATCACAATATGTCATTTTTTTCATTTTAAACATTTTTATGCTTGAAAGCATTCTGAGAATGTTTGAACAAAACTGATGCATAGTTTAAATGATTTTGTTCCTGGCTTGCAGCCAATATAGCCAATTACCAATTTCCCAAAATGAACAATTTTGTAATTTATAGATTACCATACATGTTATCTTTGTACACAGAAACACAAAAATGACTGAGTATGTGACAAAAGAGGTATAATCAGGTTAGTCTTTTTGGCTCCACTTCATTCATTGGTTTCACATAAGAGGACAGCTCTTTTATCCCTTACATAATCAACATTTCAGAATTGATGCAGTTGAAGCACCACTTTTGCATTGATTGTTATTTTGCACTACTTTAATTGCCTGGTCTTGGACTATCTGACTGGTAGACCACAGTATGTACAGCTGGGAAACTGCCAATCTGATTGTTTGGTCAGCAGCATTGGGGCTCCTCAGGGAAGGAGCAAGAAAGAGAATATAGAGACCCTGTTAACAGTTTTGTTGAGTGGTGGTCGAGGAACCAGCTGCTCCTCAGTGTGGCTAAAACAAAGATAATGATAGTGGACTATAGGAGGAAGGGTTAGGGTTAAATATAAACTCAAAACTATAATGGACAACACATCTCACCCTCTCCATGACCGACAGCAGAGCACCTTCAGCAACAGACTTAATCGTCTCCGGTGCAACGAGGAATGTTACAGGAGATTATTTATACCAACAGCCATCTCACTGTACAACTTGTCTCCACTCTGTATTTTAGTCACACACATCTGGTCACAATGCACTTTAACATATATGTTTATTTTTAATACATTTGCATGTATGTATGAATTAATTAGCACATCACATAGTTTTCTCGATATATTTGCACATCACCCTGTCTTTCTTATAGTGTACTTTAATATATTTTACTCTTCCTTTCTTCCTATTGTAATATACTACTATCTTGTTTTTCTACTGTATGTGTACTGCTGGGATTGATAAAGTGATCTATCTATTTACTTACCTTTTGTATGCTAGTGCTACAGTTTCATATAATACTTGATAGCATTTGAGCAATACAGGCACCTGACTAATATATACTGTTTACTTACTACCTCTGTGGTTGTGTTTATTCTGCTGATGTAGATGCAGGGAGTAAAATCAGAAACGGAGAATCATTTTGCTGAAACAGGCACAGGGAAGACCTGCAGCCCTGGTCTTGCTGAGTCTCAGACTCCAATGGAAGTAGATAAAGCCTCCATATACAGGTAATGACTTGTACATATTTCAGCTGAAACACAATGACCTACTGATTTATAATATGGCTCACAGATTGGTCCAGGTTTGTTGTATGTATATGTTTTTAGTCATTTTCATATGCATACATTTTTACAAAAATGGCCATTTCATCATTTTTTCCTTAATGTCTGTTCTTCCCGTTATATCATTTTCAGTGCTTAATGTGTGTTGCCCTGTTTTCTGTTTGACTGCAGGCATCCCCTCTTTCCTCTGTTAGCACTTCTGTTTGAGAAGTGTGAGCAGTCTACTCAGGGTCCAGAATGTGTGACATCAGCGAGCTTTGATGTTGATATTGAAAATTTTGTGCACAGTCAGGAGAAAGAAGCCAAGGCTTTCTTCAGTGAAGACCCTGAGCTTGACAGCCTGGTAAGAAACCATGTCTAAAATGGTTCTTTCAATAAAATAAAATGTTAATTGTACTTTTTAATCTTAAGTATTGTTTTCTTATTATCCAGTAATTACTACAAATTATTTGCAAGCTACTATGAGATGCTATGAAGTAATTATGGTAGGGTTTAATAACTTAAAGAATAACTTTTCATGTTTGTGCTTAGCATTTGCCATTTTGCCTCACTTTTAATCTATTTTGGCACTGATTAATCTTTGTAAACTGCTTCAGCACATTCTGCAGCTTAACATCTGTACTATGATTAATCTGTTCGTCACCAACATGAAAGAATAACTGACTCCACAAAAGCAACAACACAGGCAGTATTGATGGGATGTGTTGATGGGAAACTTGTTTATTAAAAATTTTTTTAGTTGTCATTAAGGATGTGCCTGTGTGTTTAGATGGTAAAAGGCATCCAGGTGCTGCGTATTCACCTTCTGGAGCTGGAGAAGGTGAGTGATCTATGTAAGGACTTCTGCAGTCGCTACATCGCCTGTCTAAAGACCAAGATGAACAGTGAGACTTTGCTGAGTGGAGAGCCAGGCAGCCCTTATTCTAATATGCAGACACAGGTGAGCTCTAATCACCTGTCTCTTTACTTACCTGTACCAGCACTTACAGCTCATTTGTATGCTTTACATGCACTGTATTAGCCACTCATCTGGAAACCCACTCAGTGTTTAAGATCTGTCACTTGACCTGGAGTTTGAAGCAGCTATTGTGCAGTGCTGCCCAATGATGCTGTCAAATTGTCTGTCAAACTAAACTGTAAAATTGATATGCTTCTCTAATGTTCATACTTCATCCATAAAAGTGCATAAGAGTGCTTTGTTTTACTAGTAAAGGTAGTTTCTTACTGTTGACTCTATTTTGCACAGAATTCTAACATGTTCTCCAGTTCAGTGAGCCCCCAGGGCATTGTGGTCCCTGCCTCAGCTCTTCAACAAGGCAGTGTTGCTGTAGCAACTGGAAATCCGCCACAGGTGCTAGCAGGTACATCTCTAGGGGTGAAGTACACAGAGTCCTCTCTGCATCTACAGTGTGATGAAAAATGATCCAAATTAAATATAGATTTACTAACTATTTACTAAAACTTGACTAAAATGGTCATTGTGACTGAAAACTTAATGGCATGAGTTTTACAAATGCTGTTGTTTTTTTTGTTTGTTTTAATTATTTTTGCTTGTTTGTTTTGGGGCTTTTTCAGGAGGTACAGTTTATCAGCCAGTTACAGTACTCACACCAGAAGGTCATGTACTGAGCCAGGGCATCTCCCCGAGCAGCATACGTATTCAGAGCTCCCAGGTGTGAACCTTGATCAATCAGCCTATATACAAAGCAGAATATTCATATTTATAGAAGAGATTATATAAACATTTTTGTGTACCAGTCATACTGTGTGTGTACAATCAAATCTGCTTGCTGATTTACTTTTCTCTAAGCAGCTACAGATGCAGATGAGTCAGGATTTAAGTTTCTTCACTGCTGAAGACAGTTCATCTAAAAACAAGCGTGGTGTTCTCCCCAAACAAGCTACCAACATCATGCGTTCGTGGCTCTTCCAGCACATTGCAGTAAGTCTGCCAGTTGAACAGTTCTATGTACTCAGACTCCAGCATCATCAGCACTTCCTATTATTAGAACTTCTCTTCACAGTTATTTATTTTCCATTTAGCACCCTTATCCTACCGAAGAGGAAAAGAAACAGATTGCTACTCAAACCAATCTGACATTGCTTCAGGTTAACAATTGGTATGCTACACAAATTCACCATTCATTTGTATACAATAGATCTTGTCTCTGCAACTGATTGGTTTCTTCCATGGTTTCTATGAAGCTGAGTGTTTAAGTTTCTCTTTACCTTTGTTAAAGGTTTATTAACGCACGGAGGCGTATCCTGCAGCCCATGCTGGATGGCAGCTCCACAGAGACACCTAAAACAAAGAAAAAGGCACCACAGAACCGCCCCCTACAACGTTTTTGGCCTGATACAATCGCTTCTTCTGTATCACAGCAGCAGCTCACCATGGCAGATGGTACTGTTTCTAAATTAATTCTGATTACAGAAACTGTGATACAACACAGACAATCAATTGTAGAACCACAGATAAAAAAACCAGGATTGCTTATTAAGCTTGATAACTTCTGCCAAACCTGGAGGATTGTCCAATCGTAATGTTTCTTAGTTCATCTACTATCACACAGGCTGGTTTTTTGGCCTAAGCTGTCAGGCAAGCCAAGATATCCAGCTGTGTGAAATACTCTCCAGTTTTTCTCACTTTGTATATTTTACAGAAAAGGTAGCAAAAGTTTGACATTTTTGGGTAATTAGTCTAGACTTAAATTTACAGTAAAGATGCTCTAGAGATAATGTATTTTGTCTGAATCCAAGTACACATTTGCAGTTTTTAGTCCTCCAAATAATAGTTAATAAAGTGGAAAAAACAGCTAAAATAGAAATGCAAAAGTAAACTAAAGTACTGTTCAGACATCTTTAGTTGTACATGGGGAGGTTGGGGTATCATTTTGCTACAGGGTCTCTGTTATGTCACTGGTCAAGACATTTTGGTATAAATTACAAAGATTGAGTGGCTGCTTGATTTTTGAATTGCCATCACATCGCAAAAGTACAATATGCAGGATACTCAGATGGTATTAAATAGAAATATCTTAAATTTAAATTAAATCAGACTTTAAATTAAAATGTCTTGGGTAAATGCAGTTTCTCACATGTCCTTAAAGTTGATAAAAAGAGCTAAAACAAACATATTGGACATAGTCATTTGTTTGTGGAGGAAAACGATCCAATATGACATGTCTGTGAGTGGCAAAAGTGTGTGAAACTTCAGGATTAGCAGATAATTTGCAGTTGAAATTTGAGATTTGTGTTGTCAATCAATGGGATTACTGTCAGGTGTGAGTGGGCGCTCCGTTTTATTCAAAGAACAGGGATTTAGCACAGTCTGATCTTCACAACACATGTTTGTGGAAGTGTATCACGGCAATAACAAAGATTTCTGAGGACCTCAGAAAAAGAGTTGTTGGTGCTCATCAGACTGGAAAAGGTTACAAAACCATCTCTAAAGAGTTTGTACTCTTCCACCATCAACCCACTGTCAGATAGATGGTGTACAAATTCAAGAACATTCTTACCCTCCCCAGCAGTGGTCTGCCAACAAAGATCACTCCAAGAGCAAGATGAGTAATAGACCATGAGATCACAAAGGAACCCAAGATAACTTCATGAGTCCACCACCATCAGAACACTGAACAACAATAGTGTACTTGGCAGGGTTGCAAGGAGAAAGCTGCCCAGCTACAGTTTGCTAAAGGTCATATGGACAAGCCAGAAGGGTATTTGAACAATGTTTTGTTGACAAATGAGACTAAAACAGATATCTTTTGTTTAAGTGAGAAGCAATATGTTCACAGAAAGGAAAACTCTGCATTGCTGCATAAAACCTCATATCTGTGAACACAGTAGTACAGTACAGCACAGTAGTTTACATACTTTTGCCACTCACATTTATTTTTGCATCATTTTTCTCAATATATAAATGACCAAAGTCTAATATGTTGTCTCATTAGTTTGATTTGGTTCTTGTTTGATCTACTTGTGTGACAGTCTGATGAAATTTCATGTCAAATTTATGCAGAAATATAGAAAATTGTAAAGGGTTCACAAACTTTCAAGCACTACTGTATGTACTTTAGTAACAGTGCTGCTTCTCTGTGTTCAGGTACCATGGTTACAGTCGGTATGAGCATAGATGGCTTCCAGACTCTTTCATCAGACGGAGCGATCCTTGCCGTGCAGCAGGTCATGATGGCTAATCAGAGCGAGGAGGAAACAGATGACAGTGAAGACGAACACGATATACACATGACTGGTCTGGGCCTGGATGCCAGTGACTAAGACATAAATGTAGTGGAAAAACTTGCACACAAAGACTTACACAGGCAACTAAGTTAACCAGTTCACATGGTGACTTTGGCAATGCTGATATCCATGCACTACAGAGAAATAATACTAAAAAGAAAGCAAAGCAAAAAGAAAATAGCCGTAATGTACTGTACATAGACTTTTTGTTCTCAAACATGCAAAGTTTACAGAGAGCACAGCCTTGCAGACAGGTGTGCAAAGTGAGCAGACTGTTTTTATTGCTTAGATGTGTAGGTGAGTGCACTTTTTTGTATGGCGAACTCCAAAAATCTGGCAAAAACAAGCATATGAATATCCTTGAGACATTCACGTTTTTGAAACTCTTGTTACTTAGCATTTGGAAATGCTTTTCTATGAGCTCATTTGGATGCCAACATTTTGCGAGTTTGTGGTTGTGATTGTTTTCTGCATGCTAGTGTTTCCTTCCCGTTTCTTCACTATCTCACAGCTAGGCTGAGGGCAAAAAAATACTTATTTTTGTATATGAAAATGATTTTTCTTTTTTAGTAGTTTGTTTTTGTTTTGTGTTTTATAAGGAATATTTATGTAAAAAAAGGAAAAAAAAAAACACACAAAAAGTGTAAGTTAGCTGCCCAGTTTTCAGGGCCTCATAACCTTTACAAAAACAACAGAAGAGTTTTAGATTTTTTTATATGTACCTTGGTTTTTAACACAAGCAACAAACTAATGCCTTACATTTTTCTCTTTTCTAAAACTAACTTGCCAGGAAGCACAGGAACCTGATTCCACTGACACATTTACTTGAACAGATTGATAGTAATTGAAGTGCTTCTGTTTTCTTGTGCTTGGAATAGCCAAAACTAGTCTTATAGATAAGCCTGAAGCTCACTGTAGACATTATGAGCCAGTTTGATGGGCATGCATTCAGTCAAGTCTGGAATGAATTGGCGTGTCAATGTTGTTTTATCATTACAAAACTCAATAACTGGGCTTAATCTGTGTCTGGAGAAACTGGCCCTATGGGTTTACAGATAAACTTGGATTCAGAAGAAAGCTCCCATTTCTAAAATGTTTTTCATAAAAATGTGAGGAAAAAAACGACATTAGGTGTCATAAAATGTACATTTAAAATAAGCAATTGGTTTACTTTTACTTCGTAAAATTTGAATTAAGAGTGAAATAAAAGCAAGGAAAGGGAATTTTTTAAATGTAAGGACTTTTTCTCATGGTATGATCAGCAAACGGTTTTATTTAAGAGATCACAATACAAAATGTGAAATTCACACATTCTTATTTATTTACATGGAGTGGCTATACACGTTCTGATTTGTCGCAGTTTACAAATCCAGATCAGATAAAACACTTGCTTGGAAAGGGTCTCCCACTTTTACTGCAAATCACATTACTCTTCAAATGTAGTATTGTTTTAAAATATGTATCTGTTAAAAGACACAAGCATGACGTTTCATTCATGTTGCACCATTTTCTGTGATTGGCAGCCCATTCTAAATAATGGCAGTCTGTGTATTTAAAAGTTTTTTTTTCTAACAAATTAAAATAAGTACAGAAGAAATGCTTGTTTTTTTTTGTAAAAACAGTGAACAAAGGCTTTTATAGCTCTGTTTGAATTGTTGAGAGGAATCCTTCTGAGCCACCAAAGTATTTATTACCCTCTTATTTGTCTTTTCTTAAATTTGGGATTCAAAGGAAAGAATGCGCCTCATTAACCAACCAAAATTCTTCTTAAAACCCTCTTATGCAATTCTCACGAAGATTCTGACATTCACTGATGTTTTTCTTATTTGGGATTTGTTTTTCATTAAGAATCTACACCAGCACAGTTATGCCTGTTGTGCAAAAACAGTTTGAATGAGGCCCATTTTGAACTGAATTCAGTTTGAAATATATTTTGCTGAACTGTGAAGTCTGGTTCCTTCCTCAACAACAGGGTTTTTATGCTCTTTTTTCATTATCAAATGTTCAATTTAATCAGCTCAGCCTTTTCAAAACCTGGAAACTCCTGAACAAACCTTTCAGCCATACACATAAGGAAGAAATAAAGATGTCACTACATTTTTGAAAACTTCCTTCATACTGGTAGGTTTCCAAGGACCAGAATTGGGCAACCCTGCTATAAGGCAACATGGAATACTACAAGTTTACCCTGAGCCAGGCTAAACTTGATTATCAACGCCTTTCTGAGCTAAATGTTGTGTGGAACAGGTGAAAATCATTACATGTAATTAACCATTTGCCAATGGAAGCTGACTCTAAATATACAGTTGGTATAATGGCAATGGTATAACAGTAAATTCAGTGCACCTCTGGAGAATATTTGAATGGCAAATAAATCACATAATTGTCTTTCACAAACAGATTCATTTTGTCCTGTTTTCCGTCTCAGCTGTCTGAGCTGATAGGAGATGGGTTCAGTGTTTCTTCTCTCTACAGGGGAAATAAATTCATTGTAAAAATTAGTTCATAAGAATGACATGCAACAATAAAAAGCAGCAGCAGAAAACAATTAAGACCTAAATAATGCCTACATCAGTATAAGCAAAAATAATTCATTTTAACCTAGTAATCTACACTTTAACTTTTATATTCCAATTTGCTGAAGAACAGCTTTAGAACAGTAACAATGGCGTTAGATTTCATACATTACAAAAAAATTTAATATTGTGGGAAAAAAAGTAAATTTTTTGTTCATAATTTAATACAAACAAACTCCTATGTCAAAGTGACATTTCAAGCCTTTTTTGTTATAGTAATAATCAGTATGACTCATGCAAACAGAAATCTGGAATCTTAAATTATTAGAATATTTCATTTTTAGTAAATTCTATTCCAACAGTAAAAAAAGACTTGAAATATGTCACTTTACATGTAATTAATTTAACATATTGCAGTTCAGCTTTTTGAATTAAAACATAAACGCAAGTGAACTTTTTTATGATATTCTATTTTTTTTTGGAGATGCACTAGTACATTGTAAACTGCACTCTGTAGAAGTACTCATAAAGCTCTCCGTGTTGCCTTTCGTGGCGATTTGATTTATTTTATGGGATTTTCCGCCCTCTTGTAGGCTTAGATGGTAATGCAAGCTTCTACTTTGTCTCGATTTTGATGACATCATCTTTAGTGGACCTAGGCAAGCACGGTTAGTCCTGTTCCATCCAACTTGGTTTAAGAAGTTTGTTTATAATTCAATAATTATAAGCAAGGTGTTAGTTGTACTTGGTAGTTTTTGTTGACTTTTGATATTAGCGATAAGAATAAGAAATGTAATAGGAATACTTTTACATTTATGGCTGAGATATTTACTAATTGTATCACATTTCGTTTTCTGTTTTACCTTTTCTCAACTTGCCACATTAAACAAGTTGAATTGTGGTTTCTCGGTGTGTTAAATTGGAAATAAGTTAAATGTCAAATTATACACAACCTATAACGACGACAGAACACTCGTAACTAATATCGTCAAATGACCTTTAAATATTTTTAACATTCCACCACCTCTTCACCCTTACATCACTGCTGTATTCGGCTCACCTCCATTTGCTGGTGTATCCATGTAAGAGCTTGTGTGATACGGGTGTAAACTCCAGGTTTATTCTTTTCTGCACAGCCTTGACCCCAGCTTGTGGCTCCCACCAGCTTCCATACAGAGGAGTCCTCACAGGCCAGTGGACCACCACTGTCCCCCTATACAACATTTACCACTGAACAAAGTCATTGTTCAAATTGCAAGATATTAATATATAAAGAGTAACATATCCTCCCACATGACAAACTGGGGATTGACTATTAATTACCGTTTATCGCTCACTGAAGTGTATATTGCTTCCATTTTTACTGAGCAAGGTTTTGATACTTTAAATTATTGTAAGCATATATTTTTGCACTTTTTCTACTCCTGCTTGTTTTCTACATAGACATTTGCAAATGAGTATAGAGCACCTACATGCAGGGACGTCTCTACATTAGGGGCAGGTGGGTCCCAGCCCCACCATTGGTCACTGTGGAGTGTGTGACAATCAATAATTTTGTATACATTTATTTTAATATTATTCTCTAACATTGTTGTGTATTTGACTAATGAAAAGGCCAGTAGTTCCATGCTGGAAGCAGCGAATAACAACTGAAAAATTTGCATATGCAAGCTTATGTGAATATTGTTTACAGTACTAGCCTTGCTACACAGCTTGCCACTGATAAACATCACAGTAACTGTTAACAGATACACAAACAGTCATCACACAACATTATTTATTCATGACTATAATTGATTGTATTTAAGTTCCTTTGGTCACAATAACCAAAGTAAAGGCAACAGAATACCACCGGTAAGTAAATCTCCCGACAGGGAATGCATCTCATGGTGGGGATGCCGAATTCAGCACAACACCATATTATGCTTTTGGGAATTTCATTGATGAGGTGCATTTGTGTGCTGCCCACAGAATTTATTGTGCCCCACCTGGCTTTCTATTCTAGAGATGGCACTGAATGCTACACTTACCTGGCAGGAGTCGGTTCCACCCTCCAGGTATCCAGCGCAGATCATGCCAGGAGAGATGTAGCCCTGATAGACTTCAGGCTGACTGCAGGCTTTAGTGGAGATGAGCGGCACCTTTGCAGAGTGCAGAGACACACTCGCTTCACCTGGAACACACACACAGGACATGATATTATGAGCTCAGACCAAGTAAGAGTCAGAAGAGTTTTGAGTTTAAACAACCTCATTACAGTACAAAAGCAACTGGTTCTATTCATTTTATAAGTTTATGCCTATGTAAGTTAAGTAGAAGCTAAGATTCTTTATTCACTTTTAGTATTTATTATTTTCCAGTAAAAAAGACCATAAAAAGTAGCAGCAATGTCCATTAACATGGAATTATATATTTCGTAATTTACTCTGTGTCAACCAAAATCACTTTGCTGCATAAACTGTTTGTGGACACATGCACTCAGGTGGGCAGTCCATAAATGCCAGCAGCTTTAGTATCTGCATAACATAACTATCACTCAAGCTAAGCATGTTTGAGGCTGGTTAGGATCTGTATGGGAGACCACAGAAAGTTTGTGTGATGCTTGGAGGTTGTTGGGACAATAGGAGGTGCTATTTCTGTGTTGTGTTTGTATCTCAGTGTAATAATGTTGTACAGTAAAAATAGTGCCATCATTTGGATGACATTTAAAACTAAGCTTCCCATTTTCTGAACTCCTCATCATCTCCATCTTCAAACACTGACTTTAGTGGTTCAGATGACTCTCTAATATATGTGTTACATATCATTGGATTTTGACTGTGTAGAAAAGCACTATAGAAATTAAACTGTAAGTAAATGATTACTGGTCCAGGTCTCCCAGACTCACCCCCATCTTCAGTGGCCCCCCACCCTGAAATCCAACACATCTTCCCATCCTCAAACTCCTCGCCAAAGTTAGGCAGACAGATGGGCTCAATATAGCCTGAAGAGGAGAAGAAGAAATGGCCCAAAGCAAATACATAACCTATATATATATATATATATAACCAATCATCAAACAGTGAAAGATCAAAAGTAATAGACTGACATAAAAATGTAAAAACTATTATTTACAAGATTAAGTAAAAGTAGCCTATAAATCACTCAAAAGAGAATTAAAAAAAATGGATTATTTGTAAATGAGTGAATGTAACCTATTAACCCCCCCCCCCCGACACTGGCCACTCAGCTGTCAAGTTCATTGAAACAAATTCTACCCAGACTGAAGCATTGATAGGACAATCATTACCATTGAAGGTAAGCGGCTCAACCAGTTTCATCAAAGCAATGTCATAGTCCAGGCCTTTGGGTCGGTAGCGGGCATGATAGATAATCTTCTCCACAGCAAGATATCTGGCTCCACTGGCCGGCTGCTCTGTAAGCCCAACAAGCACCGTCCACAGTTGGGGAAATGCAAAACTGAGGGAAGAAATTCAGCATGGATACCACATATGAGGATACCACAAAAAGGTTTGAAAGGTCGCTTCTACTTCTATCTAAATGATGAACCTCAATGAGCCACACAGTTTCTAATGAGAAGCAAGTTTGGTTATATTTGTATATATGTTACAGGCAATGTATAGAAACCCAGT
>BRDA01056555.1:0-23081 GCA_036984385.1 Crenuchus spilurus
TCATCAAGCTTGTTTGTAGCTGTCATCACAGGGCACACCAGATGCCATCCTGCCTCCTTGTCACTCAGTGTGGGGAATTTGGAGGGAAATCACAATGGGCAACATGGTGCCTAAACAAGCTCCAAACTTCTTGCTGATCACTGATTTGCTTGGTAATGAAAATACTGAAAGCTTCATTCATGCTGGTAATGTCCTGGAGATCTAACAACTAACGTCTCTGTACAAACTAAGTATGTGATTTTAATTTGAAAATTATTTGCCCATTTGCAATATAAATTGATACAACCATAAACTATAAATGCAGTTTATTTAAATATGCAAGATGTCTCAATGCATTCCAAAAGTCAAATGACTTGATATTATATAAACTTAAATCTTAACTATAATACTGAAGAGCATTTACTTCATAGAATGCTGTATGATTCTAAATATCTGCCCATTTTCCCCCTCCCAATGTAGTAGTATCCACTTAACCCATCCTATCCGCTACATCCCATCACTTTGCAGTGTCCCTGACTCTAGGAGGGTGAAGACAAGCGCAAACCTCCTCTGATGCATGTGAAGTGGCCACCACCTCTTTTCGAATTCCCTCTGATACACCATCACTGGGGAGCAAACACACCTGGAGGAAAGCGCAGGATCCCTAGCTCTGACGCTTGATCCTGTGTAGTGTGAAAGTGATGGGGAGAGAGTGCCATCTACCACAATGAGAGTGCAGGCAATGTTTTTCTCTCGAGCCCCAGACGTTGATGGCAAACAGTATGACGGGGATTCAAAGTCATGATCCTCTATTTTATAGTTTCAGCCCACTGATCCAGTCAGGGCCCATTGGCTTTTATCACATTTGTTTTGCAACAAAATAATAATTCAGAAATACATTACTTAGTAATCTGAGTAATGACATTACTTTTCCCAGGATGTTGTGAGTAAAGTAATACCATTACAATTTTAGTGTAATTAGTTAGAAATTGTTTTGAAATTATTTTTTTAAGAATAATGACCCCAACCTTGATCATAAGCTTCTGTTTAAGGGAAACAGGTTACTTAGTTCTTGAAGTTAAATCAACATATAATTTTACAGTGCAGTCAGTTAAACAAAAAAAAAGTGTCCAAATTTTTGTAAACGTTTTTCATATGATTCTGATGTAACGGCTAATGTTCAAACAAGTCTTCTGATTGAGGTATTGAAAGTACAGACAAAAATGATAAATTAAATATGGCTGCTGCTACTGTTTTAGGTATGCTATGTAATTTTATTAGTTTTTACTGAAACTACATAAGCAGTTGTATTCGAAAAAACATCTTAATGCAGTTTGAGGCAAGCTAAGGTAGCTAACAATTACATTAGCCTTGAAGCTATATTGCAGAAGTAAAGAAGCAAATGCAGTTGTATGCAGAAGCTTGGATACACCATTTCTGTTGATTTGATTAATGTATTTTATTGGGGAAAAAATAGATACAAAATGTGCCATAGTTTTTGTACAGACCATTTTTGTTGTTTTATTGTGCATTAAAATGAACAGAGGTTTGTTCCCTGTAGTGGAACTGTATTGGAAACCATTGTTATACTAGTGGTGAGTGTTTTCTGCTCAGGGGGCAGCCGTGGGCCTGAGGTCAGGGAACCAGCCTTTTGACTGGTTTGATCCCCTGAACTGACAGGACATAAGAGGAAAGCTATTAGTTTGAGTTTTGTCTCAACCATCACTTTAACTGGTATCAGAACCAGTGCTGTTACAACGAGTCTATTCAGACTCATAAATCAAAGTTCTCAGGCTCAACACAATTGGGTGGAAGAATCTCCTGCTGTGATAGCAAGGATTCAAGATTTGTTTATCACAAGTGAAACGTCACCAGCAGTCACACCTGACGTCTTAGGCGGTCTTCTGAAGCTCATATCAGCACCCAGCTGAGAGAGGATGGATGGAATACATTTCGCTCTTGGGCTGCTGTCTTCTCTTCCCCCTCCATCTTCTGTTCACCTCATGAATGCAACTGTTCTTGTTAAAGATAATATATAGGTGTGCATTGCAGTTTCTTCACTCGTAAAAATCAAGTTTGATATGTGGTTCATGGCTAAACTTATGGTTGTAAGAATAAACCTTTGTATTTGTATAGAACTGTTACATTATGAGTAGGTTTAATAAGGTTCTTCACATCTCTTTTAAGAACATAGGACAGTATTCTTAAAGCATCTCAGTGAAGGAGTACTGATCTATGATCAGATTCCTTTTTTATTTACTATGACTTTACAAGAACAGATCCTAGATCAGCACAACCTACTCTGAGAAACTTTGTAAGTATGGACCATAGTTCTTAAAAGCAATAATCTCAAACTGATCCTCAGGAACCCTCAGATGGTGAATATGTTTGTATATCCTTGTTTGTCACAAGTCTAGACTATTAAGAGCCTAAGTGGTTCTCTAAGTGGTATGTTGACTTTTAAGAAAAAACTCCCATTTTGAAAATAAGACCATAAAAGGAACGTTATCCCTAATGTAGTCTTGAAGACAGTTTTTCAAAGAGCACTGTGAAAGAAGGACAGTCTGTAATTACAAGTTATGCTTTTTTGAATGTGTCATGTTTTGCCCATTTACTTGCATTTCTTGTGAGTAATCCTTGTAGATCTCTACTTATCGTCTCAAGCAAGAAACAAACTCAAAAAATCTTAGAAATGGGATTCAGTGATACTGCCTATACTGTTCTATTTCTTATGTGACTTACTCATTAATTCACATTTGATAAAAATTAAAGCTGAAGCTGGATTTTTATTTTAGGAACAAATCCTTTAATGCAAAGAAGAAACGACTCTACTACTGTATTGTTTACAGGGATGTCAACTCCAAGCAAATACTTAACATTTCCTTCATCTTCATCTCAGACAGTCAGTATTAATCCCTCTTTAGGAAAAGTCTTCACAGTCCACAGAGTTGTACTGACCCAGTTTGAAAAAGCATTCAGAAGCCCTATTCAGATTGGATTATAATTACATGGGGTCCTGGGGTAATTTCTTCTTTTACATGAGGTCATCTGTGATTTTATTCCAATCCAAATGTACCATGTCTGTGTTTTTCCTCTCATCAAAATTACAGACTGAATTACCTATTGTTTTAAAAAACTTGAGGTCGTCTGATCATTTTTGTCCTGAACATAAACAAATCTCTGTGTTTTTCCAGACAGCCGCTGTCTTGCATTTGAAAATAAAGATTTTTGGCTGCAGCTATTAGCCGTATTTAACCTTTAAACACATAGAACCATCAAAATAAATAAATAAAAACTAATTTATTAATGCTTCTGAAGAGCTCTTTAATAATCAACTTGGTGTAGATGGAAAATTTTTCACTCCATATGCAGCCCCGGAGAGCATTTTGTGGAGGAAAAAGAAACTAAAATCCATACTAAATGTGTGATACTGTCCACTCCCTACTCAACACATTGTGAAAAATGTCAAAAAGTGAAGCTGAACACTAAACAGTGGATATGAGTAAGTCCTCTTTCAATGGGAGTGAATGGAGCTAAACAACTAAAGACATTGATTACATTTTTCCTATATAACAAAAAAAGTGATCTTTTTTTTTTTTTGATTTTTGCCATTTTTCTCCCTTTCCCAATGTAGTAGTCGCCAATCAACCCAACCCATTAGTGGCTCTCCCCATCACTTTGCAATGTGAAGGGTGGATGGTGAAGACATGCACACAACTCCTCCGTTGCGTTCGATACAGCCACCGCCTCTTTTTGAACTACCACTTGATACACCGTCCCTGGGGAACCAATGCGCTCGAAGGAAAGTGCAGGGTCTCTAGTTTCGAATGGACCAATCAGTAAACGCCTGAGCCAGCGGACATTGAAATGTGTGAGTGATAGAGAGAGTGAGAGCGCCATCTACCCACCCAGAGAGAGCACTGCCAATTTTGCTCTCTGTGGGCCCCGGCTGTTGATAGCAAATCGCGATCAAATCACTCATTCTTTTGTCATTTTAATGCCATCTGGATGCAGGAGTTTCAACTGTAAAAATGTTAAATAGCAGATGTACCCTGATAAACTAATCCATTCCTAATAAGGCTAAACACAGAGTGGTAGCTCTCTGCCTCACAAAAATCTAAATTGCATAGCTAAGTTCTCAAACTCTAAGCACAGCTACTCAGATAGGGGATGGAGTTAATTATGCAATACAACAACTTCACTTTGATGTCACAACAGTAGTAAACCATCCATCTGGGTAGATAATGGTCCCTGATGCACTTATGAATTACTAAAGACCAAAAGTAAAAGATCAAGAAAACTTTTTTTTAATGAATGAAAGATTGCTTTGTTTGTTTTCCACAAATTTGTCATGTTTGGTTGTTTACCCAGCCTTGTGGTTGCTAAACCCTTCAATGATCTGACCACTGAACATAACTCCACAGCTAGTTCTCTGCTCAGGTGCTGAATCCACAGACATCAGCCGGAAAATGTAAAAAAAAGTGTTACCAGGTTTACCTGTAGCATTACAGCCTCACACAAAGCAATTTTTGGCCATTTTGGAGTGTCATCACAATTTGTAAATGAAATCCAAACATTTCCCATTTAAAACTGACTGGTTGTCTTACTTTACAGTTTGTGGGATGGTAGCCACTGAAGATACCCAAATAAATGTGTAAAAATACTGAAAAGTGAGTTTTCATACCATGAGACTTGATACTATTAAAGCTGAAGCTGGGTTTTTATTCAAGAAAGAAATCATTTAATGTGAAGAAGATCTATTTTTTTTAACCAATAATTGTTTATGGGGATATCATCTACATGCATGCGCTTTTGTATGCATATTGGATAAGCGTATAAGGGAACACTGAAATGTATTTCCTTCCTAAGGAAAGTGACCACACAGACTAACTAACTTCAGTCATTTTATACTGAAATACAGTCTTTGGGTACAAAAAATAATCTGCTTAATGGGGGCCTATTATACTGCTTTTACCAAAGTTAATACAGTTCACTGGGGGTCTTAAATAAAATGTCTGTGACATTCTATATGAATCTCTTTAAAATCAGCATAAGTTTTTGCTGATCAGCACATTTTGTAAACATTTTTGGCAAGGGTGGCACCATTTAAGGTGGAATGGGAAATTCACATAAGAAGCTAAAATTACCTTCATGCAGAAACTTCAAAAATCAGCAGAAATACGTATATTTCCCTTGTCTTGATCATCTCAGACTGTTAGTATTATTATCTGTTTTAGGAAAAGTTGTGTTTGTGTTTTTATAGTCCTCAGTTGCACTGAACCAGTTTGATAAAGCACTCAAACACAAAATGACTATCACACACACAGCTTCTGTTCAGTACTGAAGAGCTCATTGTGCAATAAGTAAATATGCTCAATTCTGACTTTTCAGGACTCTCACAAAAGAGTACACTCTGTGTGATAGTAGGCACAGCAAATACCCAAATATTGGTGCACAAACACTGAAAAAGTGAGTTTTTCACAGTAATAAAATGTTATGTTTATTGCATTTAATTCTATACACTAAACTAGGAAAAATAGCATTTAGCTATGCTGCCACTTATGATTGGAGTGTGCTTCAGAAGGTTTTAAAAACTTAATAATCTGGTGTCAACACATTTTAAAGATATTTTGTAAAACTGCTTTAATTAAGGTAATTTAGGAGGTGTTTTTTATGTGTGTATTTTGTCTTTACAGTATTTTGTCTTTCATCAAAGCAGAATTTTTCCACTTAGCCAGGTACCAGGTAACATATATGCCCAGAGTTATACCTGTCCAATGGGAAAAGAGCAGGACATGCCTAATGGACAAAAGAACAAGCTATTCAAGCATCTATGGTCATGGATATCATGTTGCCTCAGTGACATTCAAAGAGGGGTCTTCTTGTGAATCCTTTTATTTACATCTGTTTGACCCAAATTTACTGAAGTAGAATTATTTTTCTGTTTCCCCAGGAACCTCCTAGATGTGGACACTTTCTCCAAGTCTGATCCAGGTAGGTGTTAACAGCTTGTTTATCGGTTATGGTCATTTGGATTTAGAAAAGCTTGTTTGGAGTTTTATATTATTGCTAAAATTTGCTTTGCTTTGATGGCTATTAACTATTTTTTAAAACCATTTCCCTCTTAGAAATATTTGATTATTGTTGTTAGTGGCAAACATGCATGTGGATACATTTATTTTCATGAATGCAATGCCACATTAATGGATCTATTATTGTAGTTTGACATGTATTATACTTTTATGTCAGTTGATTAATATTACACCAGTATCACTTCATTTATGTAAAAATGCTCATATATCTACACTTTTATGTAAAACATAAAAACGTGTGCTACAGTGACCTCCATTGTGAGTGTGCGTATTAACTTCAGCTGTTGAATTGGTTTAAACAAAGGAGAAAAAATAAGGTAAATTACTTTCATGTTTGGTTTGTTCAGTTGATTGTACTGTATTTAACTTGTACACCTTAGATATAAAAAAATTATTATGAATTTCTCAATTAGTTTAAAGAACACACAAGACTGAGGCATTCACCTTTTGAAAATATAATCCCAACTGAACATTAAATCCTGACCTAATGTGTCAAAGGTGCCCCTTTCATTCTGTCTATTAATAATCCACCCTAAAGCTCAGGGCAATTAAACGCCTGGCTGACCTCGTCTGAGTTGTAGTAATTTGCGCCTCGATTTGATCTCATTAAAAGCTCCTCAGGTGATCTCCCAAAGGTCGTAAACGAAAGAGTCAAGGAGACTCTTATGCTGAAATCAATGGTTCAATATGCCATGCGTGTGAATTCAAAAAACTGTTGTTGATGTATGAGGTGTAGGACTGACTCAATGCTTTCTTAAGAACTAGGTTAGAGAAAATACATTTTAAACAACCATACATTGTGCATAATAATACCTGGGTGCCCTCTTCCACCTGCATGCTATTCTTCATCCTTCATTCTGTCATTCTTCTAAACTTCCATTAATCCTAATGAGGAGACAGGGATGATCTGGTGTGGAAAATGGTGTAGAATTTGAAAGACAAAAATGTCATGACCTTTTTTGTCCTGACGTTCTTCTTCAGAGCTTTTAATAAAGCTGCTGCTGTTCTTTTATTATGGAAATATTTTTTATGGGACAGGGAACCTAACACTAGCACAAACGTCAGAGTAATGTATAGCAATGATTCAACAAAAAAGTAAAACGTACAATTGTCTGTAGTCAATCATCTGAGACAGGTCTGAAGTTAGTTAACTTCTTTAGTTTTGCACTGGCACTACAAGGCTAATGTAGCTAACAAGTAGAGTTGGGAAAGCAGCAAATTACATTTACTCTCATTATTCTCTCAATATTATTCCTCCCACTTTTACTGTAGTTAAATAGCACAAACCTTATGCTGTATATCTGCTAACCTCTGTCTTCCTACTGGAAAAATGCATCTTAACAGGTGTGGATAACAGTGAGCAGAGGTGGGCCATGGTGCAGGGACAGGAATGGAGGAATGGTGGTGTGCATAGGAACAAAACGAAAATGCTAGCTAAATGTTAAACAGTGCTAATATGGAGAGCTGCACTGTTCTTTCAGTTCAGTAATCAATAAATGCTAAACCATCTGTCTAACAACCACAACTGCTAAATGTTAAACAGTGCTAACTATGGTAGAACAATAAAGCATGTTGTTATACTAGCATTAATTTAGCTTGCAAGTTAACAGTTCAAAACACCCCAGAAGTTAAATTGTGCCATTCTGTCAGTAGAGTACAAAATGACTTCACTCTCAGTTTTTGGTTTTTGTCTTGAACTGAATCCTTTTTGTTTTTTCTCTGTTGTCTTGAAAATGTAAGGTACACTAAAGGTTAGCCAGAAGCTAACTAACATTAAACTTAGTTTAACAGTTGAAAGGTTGAAGCCTATTTACACATAATAAACAGAATATCCTCAGCACTTGATGATGAATTTTAGGTGTGGCTCAATTTCTCAATGGTGTTTTCAGGTTCTGGGGGAGTGCAAACAATAATTAGACAGTTAATTTTTTTTTTTCCGTTGGACAAACTACCTGTGCTACCAGAATACACAAGTGTTTATAGCCCAAAGTTAGGCTACATTTTGGGTCTCTTTGTACTTTCTCTATTACTTATTTATTTTTACTTACTTCAAAATAAAAATTATGTATGGTAATATACGCAAAAGTAATTGTCCATTTTGATGTAGTTTCTTAGTAAAACACATTGTACTTTTTCTTGAGGATTTTTACTTTATAAATATTAAAGTAAACTCAAGTAAATTATATATACTGTACCAGTAAGATGAGCCAACCTTTTGAACCACTGCACTGCAGCATTTTTCATACTTTTTGTTGTTTTTAATATACAACAGTATGTCATATAGTGTCAGAAAATGCAGAATATTTGCAGAAAATATTGTTGCAATTACTTAGCAGGTCTACATGGATCTAGGCCAGAATAGGATGATGCTAATTGGTGTATATAAACTTTCCTTACTTTATAGCTATGCTAGCCTGGTAGCTGCAGTGCAAGAATTAAAATGAAAACTTTTTATACCACCTTTGTCTTTGATTATTTTTGGTGTAAGAGGGAAAATAGTTTAATTCTTAACTGAACCATTTCCTTGACGTTTTTCTTTTGATTATCCATGTTGAATTTTAGAAACAGTGATTAATTTGCTGGGGAATCTAAATTCTCAAGTTTTTCTTACCTAATTAATGGGTTCCTTGAGCCACAGTTAATCCAAGCTTTCTGGTATTGGGACACTGTCCATCTAATGAATTGGAGTGAATGGAGAAATTGATTGCACAGATTTTCTCACCTGTGCCACCAGTCTCCAACCAAGAGACACTGGAGTTTTCAGTTATCCTTCCCATCAGTCACATCCCATAAAGCCTGCAATCAGGCTGACAGCAGACCCACTTGGCGCCACACTTCTCCCAGCCCGCTTTTCATTGCAGTACATGGATCTGATTTCCTCCATCTGTCCAATAGCTATTCGGTTTTTCCATCATCTTTAATTTCTAGACTCCAGACGCCATTTCCTCTTCTCTCTGCTCATTAGTTGGTTTTAATCACCTGCCTATTTGTGGCTCTACCTGCTTTTTTACTTACCTACACTTCACTTCAAATATAAACCGGCATTCCAGCCCTAATTAGTCTAGTCCATGATTGTCTTTCTGACAGCCAATTCTCTTGGAGTCATCATGGATGGCTGGATGACTTATTAACAACAAAATCATTGTTTTTCTCTTTCATTATTTGCAGTGGTGGTTTTGTACGTGCAGGGAATTGGGACGAAAGAATGGAGAGAGGTGAGTCTACATAGTTTATCATGTTTTTGGCAGCTGAAGTGGTCCTAGGAAGCAGCAGTGGCTCACTGAGTAACCAACCTGCATGCCTTAATCATCACACATGCCTCAAATTGCATCCAGTTGGGCAGTAATCTTATTTAGACTTGCTTATGTAGTTTCAGATGATATATGGCATGGGATGGGCAATATGGCAAAAATGTAATAACATTAACGAAAACACTAAAAGTGTAACAATGCATTGTAACTTTGTGATATCTCTTTATTGCAAAAATGTAGCAGTGTGTTGTGAAGAATATAATTCAGTTACAGTTTGAACGTTTGCAAATAATTGTCATCAGTACCTTGAATAAGAGAATATGTTTATATTAGATTGTGTTGTTATGAATTTATTTGAAGTTGTATTAACTCCTCTCACTCTGTCCTTAATCCAGATGTTTATAGTAAATTTACTGAACTTCAGTTATGAAAAGATACAAATCTGGTGTCTTTGTCTTTGAAAAGTGAACATATTTAACATTTAAGGTACACAAATAGACCTTCAAGTACATTTACATTGCTGTAATCTGGTACACTAAGAATTGAAGGGGAAAACTGTTTAGTAACTAATTCTTAACTCATTAAGTTATGGCAGAAAAAGGTCAACTAAGAGTGTCAGTAATCATGGAAGAAAGTGATATTACACTCGTGACAAGGTATTGGTTGTTTGAGCGATGTTCAGTAATTGGTGGTTTGGATGATGGTACAGAAAATCCATTTCAGTTTGCTGCTTCCTTTATCTGTTATTGCTCCTGGCTTCCTCAAGTGGCTGTTTCAGTTTGTTTTTCTTGCTGACTCACTCTGAGACTCTTTTCTTTTAGCCAATAGAGTCATGAGAGCAGGAAACAGTCTCAAAGAGATTGTTATCTCCACCGTTTCTGTTGGGATAGCCACAGTGTTCTTATACACTCCAGAATAATGAGATTGTTAAAGTAGCTACAGAGTACAAAGTCTGCAACATAGCTTTTCTCAGTTGCTTTAGAAGATTGCTGCCTTGCTCTTTTTATCTGGTTTTAATTGTTTAGAATCTCATTTTCACTGAATGCAGTTACTCATGTCTTCATTTTCAGCGCACTTTTAACCCCTTAACCATTATAAGTCATTATAAGTCACAGCTATTGCAGAAAAATTACCCAGTACCCCAGGGTACAAACAATATAAATGTATTCTTAAAGTTACAACAAGGTCTTTAAGGTCCAGTTATGTAGCTTAAATGTTCTCTACATTTATTTTTAAAGAGAAAGGAGCATTGGTCAAACTATCAATGCAATGTCAGCAGTGTACTTTCTTCCATGATTACTAAATTTCTTTTCTGTCACCATCTACTTGTAAGAAATGGCTTAAAAATATTTGCATTTTCTGGCTTTTTTTGGAGTGCCAGTTTACAACAAATAATGTAAATGTACTGGTAAGGGTCCAGTTTTGTAACTTAAAGGTTCACTACATTCACATTCTCAGAAGAAATGAGCAGATTTTTATCTTTTCATAAATGAAACTTTTTGTACAATAAAAACATGGATGCTGAAAAACTTCAACAACTTCAACAAAAACATACCATCAGAAACAGTAACATATGTTCAAAACACTCTTAGTATAAAATAGCGGTGAATTCTGTGTTCTAACAGTAAAAAAGTGTTATTTTGTTGCATCACAAATCACAAAATCAAACTGGAAGCAAGTTTCAGATTTATAAATTAATAGATGGAGATTTCAGATAGAAAATGTAACTGAGCCTTTTATTCTGTGTAATTCCTTTTTTAATGCTATTCTATATATGTTACATTGGCTACCACACCAAATACTCAAAAAAAGTTGGTATTGTTACCTGAAACTTCCAACAATTCCCATCTAAACTGTTTAAATTATGTTAGTAACCTATAAAACATTCTCCACTTTTGTTTTTGACTAATTTAACAATGTTGCTGCAGTATTTTGTGGACGTGGAACATAACAAGAATGTTTTGATTGTTGTTGCTCGTTTGCTGTTAGGACATAATTCACAGGTCTCTGTTGTACTAGGATTACTATCAAATGGACAACTTTTACATACAGTAGTTGTATGCCACTAGCTACATTTCCATACAGCTTAATAATCCATTAAAAATCTAATTACCAGCTAAATCAGAGTACAATGTGTTCATTCAAAAGGAATAGAGTAGTCCATTGGTCCATTCAGACCAGTCAGATTACACTTTCTATCCAGTGGTGGGTAGACCTGTAAATTATCAATTAAATAGAACAATAATAAGCCATGTAAATGCATGTGTCTGACTGACTTGATTATTCTATGCTGTATGTTCTGCTCATGTGCATTTGCATTACTGTTTATTACATTCACTTTGGCTTTTACTTAATTTCAGACAGTATGAACCCATGATATTTCATGTTTTGTCTGGAAACTTCATTTGATTTATTAATATACACCCATTCCTGCATTTCAAGCTTGCAGCTCATTTAAAAAGATTGGGATGGCCAATAATTTACCACTTTGCAATGTTATAGTTTCTTCTCACAACACTCAAAAGACATTCTGGCACAAAGCATTGACACATTTAAATGTTTCAGGTGTTATTTTGTGCCATTCTCTTCTTCAAGAGCAGAAGAAGAGAACACATTACCCTTACTTTTAAAATCCTTACACTGGCTACCAGTATGTTATAGAATATATTTTAAGGTTCTTTTAATGGTATATAAATCACTTAATGGGGTAGGACCAGCAGACTTATCTGATATTCTTCAGAGATATGAGTCGAGCAGAATTTTCAGATAACTATAAACCAGTCAGTCAGTCATGTCTAAGGTAAAGACTAAACAGTTAGTCCTGCCTAAGGTAAAGACTAAAGAGTCAGTCTTGTCTAAGGTAAATACTAAAGAGACAGTTCATCCTGCCTAAGGTAAAGACTAACCAGTTAGTCCTGCCTAAGGTAAAGACTAACCAGTTAGTCCTGCCTAAGGTAAAGACTAAAAAGTTAGTCATGCCTAAGGTAAAGACTAAAAAGTCAGTCCTGTCTAAAGTAAAAACTAACCAGTTAGTCCTGCCTAAGGTAAAGACTAAAAATTCAGTCCTGTCTAAAGTAAAAACTAACCAGTTAGTCCTGCCTAAGGTAAAGGCTAAAAAGTCAGTCCTGTCTAAGGTAAAGACTAAACAGTCCTGTTTAAGGTAAAGACTAAAGTGTCAGTTAGTCTGCCTAAGATAAAGACTAAACAGTCCTGTCCTAGGTAAAGACTAAACAGTCAGTCTTGTCTAAGATAAAGACTAAAAAGTCAGATAGTTCTGTAAAGACTAAAGAGTCAGTTAGTCCTGCCTAAGATAAAGACTAAACAGTCCTGCCTAAGGTAAAAACTAAAAAGTCAGTCCTGTCTAAAGTAAAACCTAACCAGTTAGTCCAGCCTAAGGTAAAGACTAAAAAGTCAGTCCTGTCTAAGGTAAAGACTAAACAGTCCTGCTAAGGTAAAGACTAAAGAGTCACTATAGTCTAAGATAAAGACTAAAGAGTCAGTTAGTTCTGCCTAAAGTAAAGACTAAAGAGTCAGTTAGTCCTGCCTAAGATAAAGACTAAACAGTCCAGCCTAAGGTAAAGACTAAAAAGTCAGTCCTGTCTAAGGTAAAGACTAAACAGTCCTGTTTAAGGTAAAGACTAAAGAGTCAGTCTAGTCTAAGATAAAGACTAAAGAGTCAGTTAGTCCTGTCTAAGGTAAAAACTAAAGTGTCAGTTAGTCCTGCCTAAGATAAAGACTAAACAGTCATGTCTAAGGTAAAGACTAAACAGTCCTGTCTAAGGTAAAGACTAAAGAGTCAGTTAGTCCTGCCTAAGATAAAGACTAAACAGTCCTGTCTAAGGTACAGACTAAACAGTCAGTCCTGTCTAATGTAAAGACTAAAGAGTCAGTTAGTCCTGCCTAAGATAAAGACTAAACAGTCCTATCTAAAGTAAAGACTAAAGAGTTAATCCTGTCTAAGGTAAAGACTAAACATGGAGAAGCAGTGTTTAGATATTATGCTGTTTTTAAATAGAACCAGTTAACAAAGAACATTAGAAGAGCCCCCGACTGCAGGCACTTTTAAATCCAGACTGAAAACATCTGTTTGAGCATTTTTCAGCTCAGTTTAAACACTCTTCTCTTTGCACTTGTATTCTGTAATGGCACATTTTCCATGGTTTATTGTAAAATAATTTATTTACTCTTTTAAATCTATTGTACTTAGTACTTTTTATATGTTTATCTATTTTCTTTTTTTCTCTGTTAATTCTACTAATTTATTTTTGTATTTCTTAATCTATAAAGGTATTTGAATGGCTTTGCTGTAAGAAAGGTGGTGTATATAAATAAATTTGCCTTGCCTTACTCTGCCTGCCATTCTTTCTGCAAAGCACGTCTTAAGATATTCAACAGTACAGGATTGTCGTTGTCACATTTTTTTGGGCACAGGCCAGAACCGCAGACAGACCAGAACAACACCCATACCCTTCTTCTACAACCATTCCTTTGTAATGTCTCTAGAACGTGGCTTTGCATTGTCTTCTTAAAAAATGTGTAGATGTCCATGCATGAAAAAGATGTCATATTTAAGGCAGCTTATGTTCCTCTAAAATCTCATTGTAATTTTTAGGAGAGTAAAATTCCTTTGTCAAGGCCACTGACACAACCCCATACTATGACAGACCCTGTCTTTTGGAGTTGTTGCAGATAACAGTCTGGATGGTCCTTTTCATCTTTGGTCCAGTGCACATGACATCAATTTCTTCAAAAAAGATCTGGAATACTGATTCGTCTGACCGTAATACATGTTTCCACTGTGTGGTAATCTATCTCAGATGCCTCTGAGCTCAAAGAAGTGTGAATGTAACTCTGTATTGTAGTGGCTGACAGAGGTTTGTCAAAGTAATCCCTTATATCAACTATTGATGAATGGCAGTTCTTGATGCAGCGCTGGCTGAGGAATTGAGATCACAAATGTTCAGCTTAGACTTGTGCCCTTGCCCTTTATGCACTGAAATTCCTCCAGAGGAACTCTAAAGAGGCACTGCAGAGGGAGAAATATGCAAATGCCTTCTAATTTTCCTTTGTGGAACATTCTTTTTAAACATTTCATTAATTTTCTTGCACACTGATGTCATTACTCTGACATCACCTGTATGAAATCACATCACTCTTTAATTTTTTACTTTATTACTAGCCCTACATTTCTTTTTTTGAAATGTGTTTGTTACCTGAAATACAGAAATGGATATATAATAACAAATGAAATTAAATTGACCAGACAAAACATTACATATCTTGGGTTCATATTGCGTGCAATAAATGTAGGAAAAATGTAAAACATGGGTTTTTATATTATATTATATTATTACATTATATTAAATTATAATATATTCATTCATTCATTCATTATCACACCCGCTTTATCCTTATCAGGGTCACGGTTAGTCCCCTACGCCCTCACTGGGTGCAGGGCAGGGCATTACACTATTCAACCAATCCCAGGACAGGGCGCCAGTCCATCGCTGGGTGAACACACGCACACACATACACATACATGCAAACACATGGACAATTTAGAGTAGCCAATTCACCTGACCTCCATGTTTTTGGACTGTGGGAGGAAACCGGAGACCCTGGAGGAAACCCACGCAGACACGGGGAGAACATGGAAACTCCGCTCAGATGTGGACTCGAACCCAAGACCTCAGCGCTGAGAGGCGAACGTGCTAACCACTATATAATATATTAAATTAAATTAAATTATTTTTGATTTCCATACAGTCGCAACATCTTTCTTATTTGGAGTTGTACAAAGCTTAAAACCAGAAAGAATCTCTATTCCTCTCACATACTTTTTTGAAATTGTCATAAATCTTACATGTAATGTTGGATTTGATTATTTGTAGTGAAGATAAAAGTGAGCCATGTACCATCAACAAATCTTTTATGAGACTTGGAAGACTTTGTTTCAATGCTAATGTGTAAACGCATCTGTATGAGTTGAACCCCAAGGATTTTAACAGTACCAGACATACGTCCCTCAGTCTCATAGCTATAACTACATATCACAGTTGGTACTGAATTATTTATAGCACTTAACTTAGAAATTATCTGTATGTTCAATAACTGAATACTAAACTTCCCCGTAAAATCATCCCAGTGTTGTAAAAAGGCCATCTCTACAAAGACGGAAGAGACACAAAAGCAAAGCAGTCCTTGGAGATTTGAAGCTGTACCCAGCAACTTTATCAGTGCACTCTGGAGACATCCTCCAGCAGGAATCATGAAGTATTCATATTTTAGCCTACACGTCTTCACACAGCATCAGCACACAGCAAACTCTTGCCAGAAAGACCAGATACAAGCATGAAATCTTAGCTTGAGTACTTGATTAACTTTGCATATCTGAATGTGCTGCTTATTTAATGAGATCACTGCCTTAAGTAACAAACCCAAAAGTGCTAATGGGGCTAACAGTGGCTGAGAACTAGAGGAGGTCAAATAGCATCTTTTTTAAAACTCCTACTTACTCTCATTATCACTAGCATATCTATGTGCACTGTTGTAAAATAGTTTTGCCATAAGTACTATATGTCCAAAGGTTTGTTGACACCTGCTTTTCTAGTGAAGTCAATGGTATTAAAGAAATCTTTCACTAAAAAAATAATTTTTACAAAACAGATGTTTTGTATAAATACAATGTGTAAATATAGAGTACTTTATAGAGTTTGCCCCCTTGGATGCAGTAAACACCTCTAGTCTTCTGGGAAGACTTTACACTACATGTTGGAACATTGCTTTACAGATTTGATTGCATTCAGCCACAAGAGCAATAGTAAGGATGAACTTCTGATATTGGATTATTAGTTATAGATCAAAACTCCACTCTTAACTCCTCCGAATGGTATTGGATGGAGCTCTGTTGCTTGTGAAAACTCCATAGTCCAATGCGGGAGGCATTATACTCCTCTAGGTTATGTTTGGCATTGAGTATTGACTTTAGGCTCATGTATGGCTGCTCCAGAGAGCCTCATTCTATCAGCTATGCTTTTCTAAGATATTATACAAGCTGTTTGCATGTAAATGAATGCCTTTATCAGCAATGAATGACCTTAAAGTAGCTGAATTCACTAATTAAAAGGGCTGTTTAGCCATATAGTGTACTTCCAGGGGTACATGATGGGTTGCTGAGCAAAACTCATTGAAATTAATAGCAGTGCTAATGCTAATTACACCCCCCACACACCTTAATTCACATTCTCTTCTGGCTATAGATCTGACAGTTGCCATGGATTTTTTACTTCAGTTTAATAGATAGCGTGGATGTGGAGCTGATAAGACGGATTATATCTGTATGGTCTGGAGAGGTGTCTGGGCACTGAAGCAGTGTGAGGAATCAATAGCTCATTGCTGGGAGGTATCACAGAGCTGCTGACCAGTGGGGACGGATGTGTGATGGCTGTTGGGATGTGTCCGCCAGCTGCTGCACCACTTCTGAATCACCCCGAGAGAGTCTACCCCACCTCCTCACTCACGCTGAGCACAATCTGCTGTTTGAATCAACTGCCTTGAAAAAGAAACTTCAAATTAATGCTCTTAGGACAAGTTCTAACTTTTGTTTGATGCTGAAAGTGATCTGTCTATAACTTTACATACATACTTAGTGGAAGCCCTATGAAATGTTAATGTAAACTATACTTGTTATTCAGTCAGTCATCTTTATTCTAATTTATTCTCATAATTCAATAAATATTGTAACGTCAATGTCATGAACTTTGTACCTCTGAAGTGATAACTTCATAGAAGGAGCTGTATTTGTTTATTCCACATAATTCTGAGCAATTTCTTTTAGTCCATTCATCATGAATTGTTCCCACAATTCCTTGAAATGATATGACAAATAAATAAATAAAAAATAAGGAAAAAATAAGGTGTGATTATGATAGCAACCATATTTTTGGTAACTACTATGAAACTATATGTAAGGTATGCAGTTATGTCTGAAAGTGAGAAATATAAGTGTGGGGACATATACAAACCCTGGCAGTTAAAGGGTAATAATCAGCATACCATAATATATCTACTGTAATTAGCTATGTTTACATGAAGTTTTTTGGCTTCATTTGAATGAATTCATCCTGATTGCAGATTTCAGCTGATGTCTATATGCACACCCTCCTGAACATTGTCAGCGCTGAAAATCCCTGTTTACCTGCACATTACATGAAAGCAGATAAAAAATTACTGCACTGAGTGTAATTCGTATAACCATTACCATAAAAACAAGAAGCATGTGAGCCTTGAAATGAGTAACAATGTTTGTTCAGCATGTTAGCTGTTTTTCAATCACCACGTGTGTTTTAATAAGTCTAAAATTATGGCAGGGTCAGCAAAACGTCCTCCAAATGCACCAATTAAACAGGAGGTGAGAGGGAATATTTGTATCCTGCAGCACTAAATGGGCAGCCGTGGCCTGGTGGTTAGGGATCTGGTCTTGTGACTGGAAGGTCGCCGATTCGATCCCCGCACAGATCATGACTGAAGTGCCTAAAACCCAACTGCTCCCTGCGTGCTGTGGATAGGGCTGCCCACAATTTCAGGCACAGGTTCTCATAGCCTAATGTGTTCACTAGTGTGTGTGTTTCACCACACAGATGGGTTAAAAGCAGAGGTCAAATTCCGTTGTGTGCAATCACATTGGCAAAAAGTTGAATCTAGTCTAAATTGCTGAAGCACATACAAGAAACATATTTACAGTTTCTAATTAAGAATGTAATAAGATGCATGGCTATTACTGAGTTTAACGTATTTATAGAATTATCTTCATATTTTTATTTGTATTCTGATTGATATGCTTGTTTGAGGAGGTTGTAAAATATGCTAGAATTTGAAGTATATCTTCAGCCAAAACTGTATAATATTCTAGTATAATATGATAATTTTTGATGTCAACTGACATATTCAAGCTCACAAATGCAAATGTTGCCAAGTTAGATGAGTTTTACAGGCTTTTTAAAAATCCAATTCAGCCTAATAATGTTTATTTTCTTGTTTAAAATTCTGCACTGCTGAGCTGAACTATGTGGGACTATGTAGCTAAACTAAACTAAAGTTCGAAATGACAACAAATTTGCTACCATGAAGTTTGCATGATTAAATGGTAAAAACAATTGTGTGCCAATTAGGTTAAATATATTATTTGTCAGCATTCTGTAAAGGTGGTCCAACCTAGGAACAGTGGCTAAGAAAGTGTGTGGATGGACCATGACTTCAGCAGCCAGTTGTACCAGCTGAACGAATCATAGTATCAAAGTTATAACTTAAAATGTATACATACACTATAGTAAGTGTACGTTCTGCCATAAAGACACTGTTAAAATGACTGTTTCAATAGATTTATGGGTAAACTTGCAAAGAAATAAAATTGGTTTGTGTTGGAAATACAGAACAGTTTATTTTTAAAGTATAACTACTACCATTAGCCTTTCAGTCATTCAGCAAATTCATTTAGTGATTACATTAGCCATGCCCCTGCGAACATTACTTACTGTTCACTGATAGCACTATTAAACTACAATACTCTACAAGAGAACAAATGTAGCACAGAAAGAAACACAAGCGATTCAGGGTTGCCAGATACTTACAAAGTTGCCTTCATATTAGCTGTTAATGGTGAGAAAGGCTCCTCTCCTCTCCACTTTATACACTCAGAACACTGTCTATCCCTTCTCTATTGTCTCTCTATGAGTGCATTTTGTCACAGTAAATTTTGAACATAGCCCTTAAAAACACAGATTTTTTATAGCAAGGCTACTTTTTCGGAAAAGATCAGTTTGCCTGAAAATGGTGAACTTGGAGAGATTTCACTGCATAATGAGATCATACATGTAATGTTTTCTGGCTGCAGTGAGTGTAAACGTCCTTCGGTGTGACCGTATTTTTAACTATGATCATTGTACACACAACTATTTAAGATGTAAGGGTTTGTGGTGCAACCCAAATTATGTGTTACTAGTTTTAAATGAACTAATCTTAACGTAAGGTTTAAGATGGACTTTGCATGCCAAATTATGATCCAGTTTATGATGCATTGATGTTCATGTCTTACATGTATTCATAATATAAATAATGTGTTTGTGATTGGCCTGATTGTTGTTTTATTCTTTTTTTTTTAGTTTGGCAGGACAGAAGTCATTGAAAACACTTTAAACCCAGACTTTGTGAGAAAGTTTGTATTGGATTACTTCTTTGAGGAGAAGCAGAACCTTCGTTTTGACGTGTAAGTGGGTCATTTTATGAATGGTGACATTTTAGCACTTCTTTAGCATTATTAATGTTGTTCTAAAGAGGCTAATTATTTTTACGGTTTTATAATCAAGGCTTTTCATTTGTGTCTTCTGTTACAGATATAATGTGGACTCAAGAAGTTCAAACATTTCAAAGCATGTGAGTATATATAGAGTTTATTTTCCTTCTTGCGAGATATAATTGCTCTAGAACACTGTGAATGGGGGAAGATGTTCTGTAATTAATGTAAATGGAGGAGAATGCTCTATAATAGTACCCATGGGAAAGACCATTCTGGATCAGTGTGAATGGGGGCAGAATGTTATAGAACTGTTGTGAATAGGGGAAAACATTGTAGAACAGTATGAATAGCAAAGAGTATTGTATCAACATTCTATTAGGATGTTGTTGATGTAAGGAAAACTGACAGATCATATTGATCATTCTGTACTGCTGCTCTGGACATATGGATGACAGAAAGTAAGTCATATAAACAAAAGCATAGTAGCTTTGGATATGATGAATGTTCTCAATTTACTGGCCATATTTTACAGAATGTTTCTTATGATTTTTGTCCTTCTATTACGATCCCTCATGAGTCAATCTTTTTCTTTCAACACTACATAGTCACATCTGTTCTTGGTTTAAAGTTCTAAGGCAGATCCCTGTTTTAATTTGCAAACACATAAAACATACTGTCAGGATGTTGAAAAGTGCTTTGTCTGGTCTCTTCATTTGCTTCTTTTGTGTACCGTGCTGTTGTCATTGATTCATCAAATCCATTGCTTTTAGGTTGCATCAGTTAGACATCATCTGTCTTTTAATTCAGTGAGGCGGTGGAGGTGAGTGTTTGCATGTGCATGCTGATATGGTCTAGACAGAGCTGTCGCTGTGTATTCTTTCCGGCGAAGCTGTGGACGACCCACATTCATGTGTAACTGATGACTGTGTGTCTCCTTCAGTCTTTCCTGGGCCAGACCTTCTGCACTCTGGGAGAAATTATTGGCTCTACTGGGGCTCGTCTGGAGAGAGTGCTGTCGTAAGTGTCTACTCCCTTTATTCTTCAGCTCACATACACACACTCTCAGCTATTTAGAACAAGTGCTCTCACACTCACTTTATCAAGGCCATATCACACTGACCCACCATTCTCCAACTAACATCAGCATCCTAGTGCTGGCAGTAGACACACTTTCAGAATAACAACAGCCAGGACTGATTTACTAGTGAATAGGAGGAGAATATTCTAGAACTGTGTGAAAGGAGTGGAATGCTCTAGAACAGGGTGAATAAAGCGAAATGTTCTGTAAATAATGTGAATGGTTAAGAATGCGCTAGAACAGTACCCGTGGGAGAAAACATTCTAGAACAGCGTGAATGGAGGAGGAGAATCCTCTTGAATAGTACCCATACGAGAGAGCATTCTAGATCAGTGAAAATGGGGGAGGATATTCTAGAAGAGTCTGAAAGGAGGGGGATGCTCTAGAACAGTATGTATGGGAGAGAGCATTTTAGATCCTGTGAATAGAGCAAAATATTCTGTAATTAGTATGAATGGAGAGCACATTCTAGAAAAGTGTGAATGGGGGAGAATATTCTGGAAGTGTGAATGGGGGAGAATATGTAAGAAACGAATATGTAAATTTTTGTTCATTTATGTATACAAAGTGAGCATAAGAAGTAATCTAAAAACAAGTCAAACTGTTTCTGTAGTAGAAAGTGTGTCTTTCTTTCGTGATGGACAAGGATAATGTCCAGTACACTATTCTAGTTTGTTTGATTGTTATGCTTACAATTCTTAGTTTCCAGCTTTAAATGCTTGTGTTTTATTTTCTGCAAAGGTTGGTAGTCAATTGTTATTTCCTAGGTAACATACTAGTAAGTAGTAAAAATACTATTTCTAGAACATTTTAGAACCTTGTGAATGGGGGTAATATTCTAGAACATCCACTTTACTAGTAAATCTTTTAGGTTCACTGCAGACAGTAGACCATCTGTTACTGCACAATTTATTATCTCCCTCTCTCCTGTTCATCATTGATCACTATCTGACCACAGGACCACTGTTTATGAATATTATTTAGGTGGTGGGCTCAGCATTCTTGACCTTCATGAAAGTGTTTCTGTTAAAGTTGCACTGAAGTTTCCATATATATAGACAGCTGGTTAGTTGGCAGGATACATATACTGTTAAAGTGATACAAAAATGTAATAAAACTGTTTAAAAAACAGTTTATTAAAAATTTTAAAAAGTCACAACTGTTATTGGTGAAAGTAAGTAAACTAGAAGAAAAAAAATGTGCTGATGTAAGGTAATGTACACATTTGAATTAAATAAGCCTTACAATTATTACTAAATCATGACATTGATGCAATAAATATTGATATGTACTACTGACAAGAGCATTACTTGTTATTTCTACTTAATTATGGACACTGTTACTGGCCTTTAACTGACCTCTTTGAATTAAGCTTGGATGAAGGCTCACTTTAGCCTAGTAGCTGTCTCGATAAACGAATGCACAACAAACGAACAGATTAGTTTGGCCTGTTCCCTTCTCTCTGTAGTAGACCCCTGTTTGGCCGCCTCCTTGTCTGTTATGTATGTATTTGCCTTATCATGCCCATGCAGCCCAATGGCTTTCTGTTCCCCATGCTCAGATTGCAGAGCTTGGCTGATGTAAAAAAAAGACAGCAATGTGACAGGGTCTTTTGAGGATGCCACTGAGTAACTACTGACCGTGGAATTTCCTTGCCAATAGAAAGTGCGCTTGCTAACACGCTTGTCTGGTTGTGCCCTTTTTCAAATGCAGTACACACATAAATGTAGGCTTCTTCAGAGAGAGCCAGGACACTTTCATTCTTAGAGCAGCTGCAGTTATTTATGGTCAAATTGTTATTTCAGTGTATTAGCATTATTAATATAATGGTTAAATGACATTAAATTGTATGTTTAAGAGAATAGCTCAGTCAGACAATGGGAATGTTTGCATTTGAAAGCAAATACACAATAGTTAGTATTGTGGTAGATAGACAGCTCACTAAAAGGTAGAGAGCAAAATTACATTCATTCCACAGCTGATAGCACATTTGGTTGAACTTTTTTTTTTTTAAATGTTTGTATTGTTGTAATTTAAAATGGTCATTTTGTGTTTTAGCAGTGAATAGCCTTATTCAGATTAGATTAGATTAGTTTATTATGGGGATGTGTGTCATAAAACACTTTTCAGTGATGAAACTTCAGCATCTGGACAGCATTAAAAGGACTACAGGATAAGAGTTTCTGGGGGTTGTATATTTTAATCAACACATGGTTGTCTGTTTCACATGGTTACATCACTCTTACTATTACTTGTTCTTATACACGCATTAATTTATTTAATATTTTTTATTACCATTAGGACATGTGTCTTGTTTTATGTTATCAATCTGAATATAAACAGTTGTTTACAGTTATATTAGTTTAACAGTATTTACCATCATATCT
>BRDA01056556.1:0-12481 GCA_036984385.1 Crenuchus spilurus
CACTGACACTGTAACTCAGCTCAGTTCAGTATTCACTACATAGGTGTCACTATGCAGGGGTCGGAAGTGGTACTCTGGGTTTTGAGGTTATATTTAATTTTTTTAAAATGTTTGTTCATTTTGGATGGCAGCAATTAACCACAAACCAAATTTGACCCCGTGGGTTCTCCAGGTTAAAGAAACAAACCATTGCTGATTTGCATTTCTTGCCCTCTTAATGTGTTTGAGACATCAGTTGTGTGTCTACTTTGAAGTAAAATCTAAAACATGTTTTGGTTTGTTTACCGCTTTTAAGTTTACTACATGTGTTCCTTCATAGTCTGGATGACCTCGGTATTAATTTACAATGTAGGAAAAAAGAGAAAAAATAAAAACATTGAATGGGAAGGTGTATCCACACTTTTGAAGGGTGCTGTAGATAGAGGGAGGGAGGGAGGGAGAGAGAGAGCAAATACTTGTTCTATATCTCACATATAAACGTGCAGAAGCCTTTAGGTTCTACTCCCTGGAAACTGTTTGTGACTGATGCGTTTCTGCACTGATCAGACAGCTCATGTGTGTGTGTGTGTGTGTGTGATTGTTTGTTTCTCTACTATAAGCAGCTCTGACATCACTGCCTGGTCTCTGTGGCCGCCCTCCTCTGTCCTTCTTTTTATGTCCTTGCTTAAATGTTGTGTGTGTGTGTGTGTGTGTGTGTGTGTGATTGTGTGATTGTGTGTGTGTGTGTGATTGTGTTGACTTCCTGAAGTGCAAACTCTCTTGTTCTTTCTATTTATCATCCACAGTCATAGTTTCACTTTCTACCCTTTTCTGAAGTGGTAGCAACCTTTCAACTTTGCAGTGTTTGGGTCCCTTAGCAAAGCACTGCTGACCTAATGCCACTTCATGTATTTTGTTCATAAAGATGTTAGAGGCTTTTTTATAGGAGCCATGATGTCCTTATCAGCATAAACCTCCAGCCTTTATTTTTTCCACAGACAGGTCTCAGACTCTTATATTGTCACAGATGTTTTTGCAGTCATATTGTAATACATTTCTCAGAAACACTCAGTATACTGAACAATTTCAGCTCACTTTGTTTTGTATTTTGACAAAATCCAGATGTGTACACCCAGCGATGGTTTGGTACCCTGTCCTGGGCTTGGTTAGGGTAGTCCTGCACTACCTTGTGCCCGGTGAGGGCGTAGGGGACTAACAGTGATTAAGCAGATAAGATAATGCATGGATGCTAACTTTTGAAGCAATTCTATTGGTCCCTTCACCATCAAAAATAGTGTAAACTGTTGTGTTCAAATGATGTTAGAAAAACAGCAATTTGACAAAATTGCTGAGATCAGAAGAAGCCAGAGCATCTCTGAAATAGCTTCTCTGAAAGTTCTGTGGAGCGCTCCTGATCAGCAGTGGTCAGTACCTTCTGACTGGCCTCCAAATTCCCCAGATCTCAATTAGATAGATGTGATGGAGCAAGTACAGTCTCTCTCTCTTCATATCTTCTTTCTCTCTCTTACCTGTTCATTCTCTCTCTCTCTCTATGTCACTGGGCTGTCCCTTCGCTTCTGTGGCCTCGTTTGTCACCACATGAACCTCCGTAGAGACATCCAACAAGTGCTCCTGTCTGAAACGCCACTCTAACAACTCCCTATGCTTTCCCCTGTCTCTATATTGCTCTTTACTCATCTCTCTCTCTCTCTCTCTCTCTCTCGCTCTCTCTCTCTCTCTCACACACACACACACACACACACACAGTTTTGTCTCTGTTCAATGTGTCAGTGTCACAGCTTGGAGCGAGCAGATGTAACAAAGTGCTCAGCGCACTGAAAACAGTCTGTGCTTGCACTATCAGTGAGGTGAATGAGACACTATGAATAGCTCAGCTGCTCACATCTCTGCAGAGGAGCAGATACGTCTCTTCTCTCATCTCTCAAGATCTGCCTTCCAGTCTGCTTTCACTTTAACCACTACACTATTACATATAAACACATACTTTAATACTTAGTGAAGTCCAGCGGGTCACAGTATTTACTGTGGATGTTATTTTTTATAAAATGGTCCTTGCTCACATAGGCAGCAGCGACACATCTCATCATAAATCTGCTTGACTGTAATGTCAGGACCCTTGTCTACCTATAGAAGGTTCAGAGGACAATTCAGTCACTTGTTCTCCTTAAATTCATGGCTGAGAACCACACGTGACAAATTTGGTCACTTTTATAGACAACTTTGACATTTTCTGGGGCCACCTGATGGTCTGCAGCCAAACCACAGGGGCTCTCAGATGGTTGCCCACAACATAATGCAACATAAGGGTGGTAGCACACAAAGCATTTGTGCATAGGGCACCCACATGCCTAGCACCGGCACTATACGTACCTCATCTCCAGTTGATTTGATCAATTCTTTTATCTCAATTCAAAATAATGCAGCAAATATGTCTACAAATAGGTCTGCAGCATTACTTGGCTATAGTTCCCAGAAACAGGAACTCATTATCTACTCCTTTTATATTAGGACACTCACAAGCAAAGCCTTCAGTATTAATAGACTGTAAAGTTTTCACTTGTTTACCAAACTTTGTCTGTTTATCCAGAGAAGAATAAATGGCTGAAGAAACTGTTCAATTTAAAGAGAGATGCTGAAGTGCAGGGATGTGTGTCTAGACACTTTCTATGCATACTTGCCTACTCTTAGCTTCTTTGTACTTTTATAATAATAAAATATTCACTGTTAGCTTTTCTTAGTTTCTTGTCTTGAGCAAAGCTGGATAAACACTGAAAATGGAAAAAGATACAAAAGTGTGGATTTTATTTAAGTCCAGAAATCTCTGCTCTGCTCAGCTTCAGCAGCAGGTAAATTCATATTAGTCTATATCAGAGCAGCGCTGATACCTGACAGAGTATCAAGCATCCAGCTGTCAGGTGTGTGTGCATGTGTGTGTATCCTTGTATTTCTCCTTTTTAGGGACAGTCAGGTCTGTAAAAGTGGGGACATTTTGCTGGACCTCACAATAAATACATTATTTTCATTACAAATCAAAAGAGCCAAAGAACTGACCTTTGGTTGCTAAGGTTACGTTTATTTATTGTACGGTATTAAACAGTGAACAGACTGTACCAGGTTTATGCCACGTTGTGGGGACCAAAACCTCTGTAAACACTCCGGTTGCAAGGACGTTGCTCCCTGCAACATAAACATGAAATTTTAAGGTGAAGACATGTTTAGAGGTTAAGGTAAGTGGTTTTAAGGTTTGATTAAGTCTGTAACGTCCCCACAATTCACAGAAACATACATGTGTGAGAATGTGTCTGTGGGGGAATTCCAACACTCACAGCCCCCTCAGTCTCCCTCCTCTGTTTTCTTCTCATCTATTACTCTGTCCTCTCTCTTTATCTCTACGAGGATGTATGTGGTGCATTGAAGCTAATGCTCCTGAGCTCACTCATTAGACACGCCTCCATCTTCACCCTCCTCACTTGTCCATCCTCTTACTTTCTCTCACTCTCTCTCTCTCTCTCTCTGTCTCTCTGTCCTCATAGGTCTCAAGGGAGGTGGTGTGTCACTGGCGGTCAGCTGAAGGACATGCCATGGCTGTTTCTAGAGGTACTGTGTGTGAGAATGAGTTTGAAGGAGGAGCGACACAGCAGGGACATCAAGAGATAGAGATAGATAGATAGAGAGAGAGAAAAAGAAAGAAATAGAGAGAGAGAGAAAGAAAGAGAGAGAGAGAGAGAGAGAGAGAGAGAGAGAGAGAGAGAGAGAGAGATAGAGAGAGACACACACACAGAGAGAGAGAGAGAGACAGAGACACACACAGAGAGAGAGAGGGAGAGAAAGAAAGAGAGAGAGAGACACAGAGAGAGAGACAGAGAGAGAGACACACAGAGAGAGAGACAGAGAGAGAGAGACAAAGAGAGAGAGACGGAGAGAGAGAGACAGAGACACACACAGAGAGAGAGAGAGAGAGAGAGAGACAGAGACACAGAGAGAGAGAGAGAGACAGAGAGAGAGACTGAGACTCTCTCGCACACACACACACAGAGAGAGAGAGAGAGACAGAGACACACAGAGAGAGAGAGAGAGAGAGAGAGAGAGAGAGAGAGAGAGAGAGAATAGATAAACAGGGAGAGTGTGAGAGATGGAGACAGACAGACAGGGAGAGACATATAGGCTTAACATTCTGATCAGGTGTATCTGTGATGGAGCTTTATGATTGACTGCTTTATAAGAATAAGCATCAAACGATGCTTGCAGGCAGTATCTTTGCTATTTCTGAAATGGACCTGCCCCCATCTCTAATCAACATCCGCAACTCTTCAAACGTACATGTCACTGTGAATAGAATGTACTTACTTTGTTTGATCAATTAATGATTTAACTATTTTTATTTCAGAATCTATGTTGGGGACAGGTCAAGTTAGCCTTACCTTCTTCTTCCACAGCCATGCAAGCCTAGCAAAAGTTCTGCCAGGTAGACTTGCTACCATGTCACGCTCTCACCTGACATCTCATCCAATCACCAGTTGCCTCAATCTATAACACAAGCCAACTCACCTGCTGTTCAATGTCGATTTCAGGCCGACAATCAAACTTTCCTCTCCTTCCTCCCCACCTGCCAGTTTGGTCCTGTGTGGTTGTCCGTCGATAGGCGCCAACACTGCAAGGTTGACCCACATGACCTGAGAGAATAAGATCATCACTCAAACTGGATTACCGATGGATCCTACTTCAAAGATCTTTACACCAATTATGATCCATGTCAATGTTGAGCACTCAATTACAGAAATTCTTCTCACAAATCAATAAAGAGATATCACTTTGAGCTCATGTACTCTGGGTCTTCCTGGCAGAAATGCATTTGCAATATGTGGAGCATGTGGTTTTGCATTGTCTTGTTGAAAAATGCATGAACATCCCTGGAAAAGATGTTGTCTGGAAGGCAGCATATGTTGCTCTAAAATCTCGATGCATTTTCCAGAAATGTAACTGACTATTGCCAAGGGCACTGATACAATCCATGTTCCTGAGTTGAGTTGTTCCTGATAACAATCTGGATGATCCTTATTGTGTTTGGTCTATAGCACACTTTTTCTTAGAAAAAAATCTGGAATGCTAATTTGTCTGACAAAAATACATTTTTCCACTGTGTGATGGTTCAACTATAGAGCCCAAAGAAGTCAATGTCACTTCTTGGACAGCTCTCTTTTTTTCTCTCTCTATCAGCTTGACTTAACTTTGCTTAAACACAGACAAACTAGCATTTTAGAGCTGGATTATATATTTATTTTAAATGTGCCTTATATTCATTGGTTTAGTAGCCGCTTGCTTGATGATTCTAAGAAATTCTACAAAGTAAAAGTGCTTCATTAAAAATGGAAATTAAGAGTGTACTCTTAAATTTCTCAAAAAACAAAAACAAAGTGCTACTCACACGTTAACACATGTACACACACGTAATGACTGACAATGAAGGGGATGACATGAGGAGACTATATGGGGACAGTGATTAGACACAAAAAAAGGAACAGACCTGTTCAGATCTGGTTCCTCCCAAGGTTTCTTTCTCCAGCTCTGAGGGAGTTTTTCCTTGCCACTGTCACCGTTGGCTTGCTCACCGGGGATTAGGGATTAATGATTTGATGTCTGTTATTACTAACCCTGTAAAGCTGCTTTGTGACATCAGTTGTAAAAAGCGCTTTATAAATAAAATTTGATTGTTTGATTGATTGACCTGTATGATGACGTGACATCACAGGGGGTGGAGACATGACATAAAACACCAGGAAATGGGCGAGGGCCTGGCGGGGATGTGACACTCAGTTGTATTATTAACTGCTAATAAGCTTATCAACTACAGATGATTTTACTGACTGTAACATTGTAAGCTGAGCTATACTACTGCAATTCATTCTAAAAATATATTATATACTGTATACAAAAATACATATACAATATCACACAAAACTGTATTCTTTGCTGTTGTTGCTAATAATTTGTGATTATCTATGGATTTTGTACAGTTTGAAAAAAATGTGAATATATGTGACGGAACTGGAAGTCTTATCATGAATACCTGTCACTGAACAAGGCACAGTGTCAGGTATTGTTTAATATCACAATTTTAACAGTCTACTGAGTCTAAACAAGAAACTGCTTTGATTTTGTCATGCTAGCAGGATTTAGAGTAATAAAGAGGAATATGATGAGGATTGCATAGTACATATATTTTCTATAGCTTGCTGCGTATGTATGCGTAGAGCTGTGAATTGCTGAATACTGTACAGTTCACTCTCATATAGCTGATGCTCATTATCTGTTTCTCCTCTGGGAATTGAAGGCCTTCTGTAACAGAGGGCACAGGGACACCCTATATATATCTCATCCCATGTGTCATGCCAGGCTCTTGCCATAGTCCTTTCCAATTTGCCTTATAGACTTGAAGTTGGATTGATTTTTATTTACTGTGTCCTGTAGATCCAGACAGTATCACTTACATACTAAAATATGCCGTTGTCATTTCCATATATATAAATATATATTTTACAACACCCTGCAATATTTTTACACTCCACAAGGGGAGCCTAATGCTACTTTAACTTTAGTAAACAGGTGAATAGTTATTCTTTAAAAAATAAAGAAAAGTGGGACAAAGTCCATGAGGCAAAGTCAGAGGACGTAACAATAACATTCACTCCATCTACTCTACAATAGGGATCTGTAGCCTATACAAAACACATTAGGAATGAATAGTACACTCTAAAGCTATGTACAGACTGCAGGCATATCAAATCAAAGAGATCAAATTTGGCCATGAAGACATCACAAGCCAGGGGTAACAAAGTAGGCATCAGTAACTAGAGCCATGCTGGTGATGTGGCTTAAGGGTTACCAGGTTCACAGTTTTTGGACTGCTTTATAAATCCACCAACACCTACTAAAAAAACATACTAAAAGATTCAGTAGAATGGAATCTAAATATACAGGTTAGAGCAGAGTAGAAGGAAAAGTGTTATGTTTTAATTACTAAAGCTTACAGTTATGTAGAAAATGAATGAATGATTAAATTAAGATTAAGTTTAGTATAAAAAGCAATTATAGTTTCTGGTTAGACTCTAGATTAGATTAGATTTTGGATTAGTTTTAAGTTTGTGCAAGGCTGATTTCTGTCAGATAGTGAGCGGGAGAGTTTTTCGGGACCTGGCAACCTGGGACTTGCTTCTTGGATCTGCGCACTTCTGTCAGTCTGGGTTTTACATGGTCATTCTTTGTCGCCTTGTGAGTGACATGCAAGGCACTTCAAAATCCGATTTGAGCGGCAGGAGAATCCGGACTGAGACAAATATGTGACCCCGCCAGGGAAAACCAGGCCAAAGTCTTTTTTTTTCAAAATTAGTTTTTTTCAAAACAAACTTTTTTTGTGAATTTAAGTTTTGTTTTTGATCAAAATATGTACTCTGATAGATATCTGAGACTATTATCTTTCATTTACAGCAATAATACTGAGTGGCTAAGTTTTGTCACTAATGTGAGTAACACAATATTGACACGATATCTCAGTAAATTGCCCAGTGACTTTGGCCTGTTTTTCCCTGGCGGGGTCACATATGTCCAAATCTGATTGTAATCAGATTTCAAACCTCCTCCAAATGTGGCTTGGATAAGATTTGCAAAAATTGGACTTATACAAAGCCTAAACATAGCCTAAATGTACACATTGTAGCAATATTTCATCATATACTTTGTGTGCTTAGTTTCTGGTGTGTGCTTAGTTTATCTTTTTCTTTTGTCATTAGCTATGTTTACATGCAATGATTGTTGTCCATGTCTCAGATTGTAAACGGGCAATTATGAAAAAGTATGTTTATTATAACACATATTAATACACTTTATTTAAAGAGCGCCTTTCATACACAAGCTCAGCTCAAAGTGCTTTACAGTCAAAATCAAGCAATATAAATAGAAACAAGAAAGAAATAATAAAGTAAAAAATAATATTCTATAATGGTCTAAAACATTTTAAACTAAAATAAAATTAGTGTTTTAAATAAAAGCTTTAAATTTTTCTTAAAACTGAATGGTAAAAGGTAAAGAGTTCAATTCACATAATTTCAGTTTATAATCTTACCTTTATCCTCTCCATGCCACCATACTTTTAACACTGTTGTTGCTGTGTGTGTGTGTGTGTGTGTATGTGTCCATACATGGTACACGTTAACCCAGAAAATATAAACAATAAAAACCTCTTAAGAAAAATGGAAATGCTGACCCACCAGTTTCAATAAAGTATCACTGCGATGGATTCCATCTATAGCAGTATAGCTATAATCTCCTCATGAAGATTAGAAATTATTCTGAAACGTCCGTGCCATTGCTGATTGTTAGTGGGGCTGAGTTATGAAGTTGCCATGTTGAAATGCCGACTCTAGAAGGCCTAATTGAATCCTTCTGTATAATAACTGCTACTGTGCTGCTGGATAAAAACTTTACCATTTCCCAAAGAGCTCATTCAGCACATTCCCCATAGCACACTATACAATAAGCATCCTGCGATGCTTTTCTAACAGTGGCCATGTATTGTCATTCAACGCTGAGCACCAGAAAGCATTTGTGCTTAGGGCACCCAAATGCCTAGAGGTGCCACTGCTAAGACACATTACAGATGAATGTGATGTTGGCTAGTATGTGGTACTGTGATACTTAGCAGCAGTTTTATAGTACAATGTACAATGTGCGAATATTGCAATGAGTATGTAGACAAATTACACTACTTGGAACAGTACGTTGCTGTCAGATGCACACTGCTTAAAGTTGATAATATTGATTTTAATTTCTACTGTTACTTTTAAACCTTTTTAATTTTTTTTAACTATTGATTTGTTTGTTTTCTAAATGCATATTTGTTCTGTACATTTGTGTAATGATGACTAAAACCTTGAATCTTAAGTATTGTTACAACTACTCAATTAATTGGTCTGTTAATTAACTTAATTATGTTACACTGTAGCTGTAGTGCTAGCTCTCAAACCACTTTTGACTGAATTTTTTAAGAAATGTTAGCTGCAAAGTTTACATTTTCATTTGTAACAGATACAGTGGTAACCCTACTTACGAGCATCCCTATTAACGATTATTCCAGGTAATGAGTCGAGATCTCTGAATATTTTTGTTCCAGGTAACGAGTAAAATTCCAAGTAATGAGTAGCCTAAAATAGTTCAAGTATGCCAACCACTAGGGGTGCGGCGTTTGTAGCATCCCCTAGATGCTAGTGTAGAAGAAGAGGTCAGTCATTACATTTGACCGCTGTCCAGTGAAAGTGAAAGTGCTAGTGAAAGTGACACAAAGACAGCAAAAGGTAGTGAACAAGGAAGTTAGATACATTTTACTTTTACTTTTCATATGATAAGTGTAACCATGCCATACACGTACGCCCGTCCTCCTGTCCTCCTTAGCCACCAACCTACACGAGCGCCGTCGTCGTCTCGTTTATGTTTTAAAAACCCATATAAACACATTATTTAGCATATTAAAGTATACTGTATATTGGCCGGCTGACACGGATTAATCAGTTTTACGTGTATTTTTATGGGGAAAATGCATCCAGCTAACGAGCAAACCAGCTAACGAGCAAACCAGCTAACGAGCAAACCAGCTAACAAGCTCGGCTCCTGCATGGATTAAACTCGTAAGTAGGGTTACCACTGTATGTGCAGGTTGCTTATATCAATATTGTATCAATATACATGTACAGTTTTCTTTAGCAGTAAAAATACTTTAATAAAAAATCTAATTATACTCAATTGTGCTTGGCGCTGCCTGTGGCCTCAGTTGCTTAGGCTAAGCTGTTCAAATTGTGCTACCAGCCCTTATGAGAATATTTTCTCTCCTCTGATGCTGCACCAAAAGGAAGACTAATTTACGTGTCTAATTGCTTTGTGAAAGTAATTACATAGTGCTTTTCCCCTCACAAAAATCTCTTTTGTCAACACATGCAAAGAATGAATTACATTTAACAGCTTTTTAGCCTCTATACAATATCTCTACACTTCTGTATCCATATGTCCAGTCCTGTCCTGGAGGCCAGTACCCAGGATATAAATTTCACGCTGACCATATGGCCATAGCTGGCAGTCTCCTGCAATGAACATAAATGTTTATGCTCCTTTTGGCTACGTCCAGAATGCCTTTTCACTTTGACAGAGCTTGGAGAGCTAAAACTATAAACACAGCATAATATGAACATGGATTTTATTAGCCATATGTGAAATGGAGACTTTTAGTTGTGATATAAACACAAGTGGAGCATTGGAACACTGTCATAGTCAATTGATGGTCCTTTAGCTTGGTGACAACACTTTTAGTAAGATTTCATGAGCCTCCAGTTTATGTGATTGGCTGCCGTTTCTCTCCAGTGTGAAAGGCGCTATAGAAGTGTAACATTCATTCATTCATTCATTCATAGTTAGGATAGTCTGTACGCCCTGCCTTGCGCCCAAAGAGGGGGTAGGGGACTAACCGTGACCCTGATCATGATTAAACAGATGCGATAATGGATGGATGAATGGATGATAGTCCTGGTTAATAGTATATAAAGTTGTATTTTAATTATGTACCATTCAGGAGAGAGAAAATAGTACATTTTCCAGCGTTAGAGCTTAAATTGGCCTCCTCAAAATGTGAGTTAAATGTTTTCACTTTGGCCCGCTGATGCTGATCCATCAGTCTAACGTTAGTGATTAGAGGCATTTTGGATCAAAGCAAATACTGACTTACATTATAGGCTTAATTACACATAATTACCCACAAGACACTGGATTAATTTATTTGCAAACACTATTCATGCTCGAATTATCAGGGAACACAGGCAGTGGTGCAACAGGTTTATTATCATTGAATGTGCTGATAGATGGAGGTTTGTAATAATGCAAAATATATACATCAACCTGCCACATTAAAAACATCATTTATTTCATTACAACGGCACCGTTTGAGGGCTGAGATATATTAGACAAGAAAAGAACAGTCTGGAAAAATGTGAATATTTAAAGATGAAGGGTCAGAGCATCTTGTAGTCTTGTGGGATGTTCCCAATATGCACTGGTTACTACCAAAAGTGCACAGAAGGACAACTAGTGACAAGGCCAAGGGCACTCAAGCCACAGTGATGTGTAAGCAGCAACTGACAGCTCTTCTGGTTCAAATAACTGAAATTTTTAATGCTGGCTATGACGGAAAGGTGTCAAAATACACAATATATCACAGTTATTTACATATGAGGCTGTAGACTGGTCCACTTTCACATGCTGACCCCAGTTCACTGCTGAAGTGTGTACAATGGACACATGTGCATTAGAACTGGACCATGGATCAATGGAAGAAGGTGGTCTTGTCTGATGAATCTTGTTCTTTTACATCATGTTGACAACAGAGAGCGTGTGCAACCTGGAAAAGGGGAAGGTACCAGGATGCAATATGGGAGGATGCACTGATGGAGGCAGGGAGCATTATTCTGCTGGGAAACCAGGGATCCTGGCATTTATGTGGATATTATCTCTGAAACAAACTGCTTACATAAACATTCCTGCAGACCAAGCACACCCTATCATTTCAACAATGACTAAAAGCAGTGACTTCCTTCAGCAGAATAATGCACCCTGCCATGCTACAATCTGAATGCATAACAGGACAAGTTCAAGGTGTTGACTTGATATCCATAATCCCCAGATCTCAATCCAAGTGACCATCTGTAAGATGTGCTGGACAAATCCTTGAGAGCTGCACTATAAGGAAATTACCCTCTGGAGTCGACGTTCCCACATATTAACAAAATTCTGCAAAAATCTACGTACATAACTGAGATTTTATTATAGAAACAAAACAAAACAATACTTTGGAAACCTTAAAGGGTATATTTTTCAAATATATATATATATATATAGCTTGAATCAAAATATATTTTTCGGTTCTTGTGAGAAGAGCTTAAATAAGCAGAGACACGTCTGTGAGAACGAGCTGCACTTATTTTCCCACCAATAGACATGCTCTTTTATTCATATGATAATGACATGGTAATTCTAGACATTCCATTGGTGGGTTACATCAGCCTGGAATCTGTGGACTGCTGATTCAACAAAGACCTCTTACCTGAGGTGGCCCTGAAAGACCTCTCACCTCTATCTCAGAGGTCAGGTGGAATCCTTGCCTTGGTGGGTCAGAGCAGTTTTGGGAGTGTAAGCTGACACCATGTTTGTGTGACAGGTGGTTTTAACATTGTGGCTGATTGGCATGTAAGTTGTATGTAAATAGGACTTACTAAAATGTTTATTAGTTTCTCATTCTCTCTCTATCTCTCATTCTCTCTCTCTCTCTCTTTTTCTCTTTCTCTCTCTCTCTCTCTCTCATTCTCTCTCTCTCACTCTCTCATTCTCTCTATCTCTCATTCTCCATTCTCTCTTTTCTCTCTCTCTCTCTCTCTCATTCTCTCTCTCT
>BRDA01056559.1:0-12584 GCA_036984385.1 Crenuchus spilurus
GGACAAAAACATTATTTTAAGTAATTCTGTGACATTTTCGTTTCGTTTTTATTCGTCGACAAAAAGTCTAATACTTTTAGTCATAGTTTTCGTTTAAAAATATTACTTTTTATTTAGTTTTCGTTGTGAAAAAATGGTCGTCAACGAATATTTTTCATCATAATTATCGTTAACGAAATTAACACTGCGTTTGTCACCTTCATTCACCTGGAAATACCTCCACACCGCTGACATAGCTGCTCCTTCTCTATCACCGGGCTGGTTAAAGTCACGCTGCCGTTAAGTGGCTTGTTCAGCTCGGCTACCGTACATAGTCGTTTTCTTTTTATTTTATTTTTTAATTTTATTTATTTTGTGGCGCAAACTAATACTGTCTGTTAGAAGGAAACAAAGCTCCCATCATGCTGGTATCGGATCCTGTAGTATCGGAGCACTTTTATGAATATGAGTACAAGTACAGCACATGGTGTCGGACAGATACCCGATGCTGGTATCGGTATCGGAGCATCCCTAATTAACAGTGTTTTATTTAAACTCTGATTAATAATTCTGCATGTTAGAACTTCTGCACATTCAGATAATATATCAATGCCTACTAGGGCTGAGTATCACCACTGATTTCCTGAACTGATTTGATTCAGATTCGATTCAATATTGATTCATTTAGGGATACTTCAGTCACAATAACAGGTTTTGATTGGATATGAAAAGAGATTTTCAGAGATAATGTTGTAATTGTACAAGAAACACACAAACTACCATAGGGTTGGGCGATAATGAGCCTGTTCAGTCTGAGCCTGTTCAGTCTGAGGGCTTTTGGTCTGCGAGCTGAGACATAACGATGGTTTTCCTGAGACCCAAAGTCATTTAGACTGATGCCGTTTCCATTGAATGAGTCCTGATTCCGAGGTCAGAGGATGTCTTAAAATGTACACTGTTAGCACCTTCCCTCACTCGAGCACCAGATTAACTGATGTGCAGGTCACATCCAGTTGTGAGAAATAACAACGGCTGGTCACACAATATGAAAGGGGGTTAAAGGTTTAGGCAAACGCAGGCTCATCAATCTCATTTAAAGATCTTTCTTACATAAGAGTCTTCACACAGAAAGGCCTCCACAGAATAGATGGGTCTTAAGAGTGATTCTCTGAAGAAATGAATAGTACTTTGTGTTCACTCTTTCCTCTCAAAGTAAAATGAGGAAATACCAGTTTGTTTTCTTTACTGTAATTTTTGGAGGGCGACTTTAAAGTCGAGTCAAATTTATTTATAAAGTGCTTTTTAAAGTGATGTCACAAAGCAGCTTTACAGAGTTAGTAATAACAAAATACCAAATCCTTAGTGAGCAAGCCAACGGCGACAGTGACAAGGAAACCTTGGGAGGAACCAGACTCACATAGGGGACCCATCCTCCTCTGGTCAACTAATTATAAGTTCTTGATAAATTACATAAACCTATGATGCTGTTGATGTGTTCAGGTACTGCTACGGTGACAGTAATGAAACAGGAATGATAGTAAACACATCCGTCACTGCCCATCACTACGAGTTCCCACCCAAAGCATGTCTGAACCTAGTTCATCTCGCAATAACATCATGACGACTTGAAGGGAAAACATGCAAAGCTGCTGTTAGTCAAGTTATGTCAACAAGGAGATGACTGCAGAGCTCAAAGTCAGGTAGTGTGATCTGTTGGCACTGAGACTTGGCTGTGGAGGTGAAATTCATTTGGAGGGGGTGATCAAGAAAAAGAACAGAGGAGACATACAGGCCGGGGAACAGGAGGCTAAGCGAGGGAGGGGGAAGTTGAGTGAAAGGCCTGGCTGTTCTCCGGCTGTGATCCCTAAATGAAGCATGAAGAACACCGGCTCAGTCACAATGAAAGGTTTTAGTGAAAATGGGCGGGAGAAGGAAAACACACAGGACAGAGATGTGTCACCTTTTAAAATGAAAACAGAGAGGAAGAGGAGGGACATAATATGCAGTCAAACATCAGCACTAAAGCGAGGCTCAGCTACAATTATCAAAACCAAAATGTCATGAAATTTTCCTTTTTTATTTATTTCTTTATTTACCCAATGTTTGGTAGCCAAATGACCCACCCATTCGTTGACTCTCCCCATCACTTGTAATGTCTCTGACTCTAGGAGGGTGCAGACTCACACAGGCCTCCTCCATTGCATGAGGTCAAGCTCCGCCTCTTTTCCAACTGCTGGGTAGCCAAAGCACAGGATCCCCAGTTCTGATGGATCACCTGGCAGAAGCCTGAGTCAGCCAACATTACTTAGTAGAGGTGTTGAAATTAATCATATAATCGATGCATCGAGATGTGGGCATGGCCAATTCAGCATCGATGCAGTTACAGACCATAATCGATCATAAGGTGATGTCATTCATTGCATACGTAATAGCAAAAATGATGGAGCACCAAATGTTTTAAAAGCCAAAACATGGACACATTTTGGATTCTACGAGTTGACTGGGAAGCATGAACTGGACAAGTCGCATGCGGTGTGCAAAGCCTGCCAACCAAACGAAAAAAATACAGAAAATTAATATCCGGCATTGTGATGCATCGCAGAATCGAATCAAATGATAATTAGGGGTGCAGGAAAAAAATCGCTTCAAGCTCGAATCGCATTTCTCACATTGAACGATTCAGAATCAATTGTCATTTTCAAAAAATAAATTTTTTTTGCAGGTATGGATGTGCCTTCTCAGCCACCGTAGTGCTAGGCAAAACAAGGAAGCAGCATCGGCTACGTACAGGCATGCAAGCCAAGCGGTCTTTCAAAGCAACCATTAGGAAACACTTTGGATTTTACCGTCAACCCGGCCCGGGTAAGAAAGGGCTTGACGTGACTCGTGCAATTTGCAGAGATTGCAACAGTAAAGTATTTCGTTTGGATTTGAAAGAATCTGAAAAAAAATTATTCGTGACCCCAAGAATCAATTCTGGATCGATTTGTTCCGTTCCCAAAGATTTGCAGCCCTAATGATAATCATAATGGAATCGTGAGATCAGTGAAGGTTCACACCTCTATTACTTAGTAGAGCTGGGGAGAGAGTGCCATCTTACCCGCTCAGAGTGAGCATGGCCAATTTTGGCTCTCTTGGGCCAAGTAGCATGATCAGGATTTGAACTCACGATCCTCATAGTGACAGCTTTAGTCCTCTGAGCCACTTGGGGCCCCGAGAATTTTTTTTGATTACTGATGATAAGAATAAGGCTTGCATTGGTGTAAGAATAAATCAACACAACTGAGTATCACAATATTATATTCTGTGATACTGTATCGATTGAGACACAGTACAGATTTTCATGTAAAAATTGGTGGCTGAGTGTTTCATATTTTGTTGCTTAACTCTTATGATCAGTGGGGCTGATAAAATGGATGACTGTACATACAAGTAGGTGGTCATAAGAGAGTGATATGATTATGTACGATCTCACATCCTGTGTGTGCTCATCCTATTACTTCATTCTGGTGTAATGAGGGCAGATAGTTTGCTTAGTCAACAGAGACGTCTTTGAAACTGCTGAATCTCTCCACAACAACATTTTCAACTTCCTGACTTTATTAATCAGTGTAAGATAGTCATTCAGTCGGACTTCACATCACATTTCTCTTCTAAACACCTCTGAGGCAAAACAACCAAGTGACGTGTTTTTGCTCATCATGATTTAATACTGCAAGCCAGAGCATGTCTGCGGTCCTCAGTCTCTTTCCTCCTTTATCGCGTTTACTCAAAGACTCTCTGACGCACACCTTTTTCGCAAGAGGAAGCAAATGATTATTATGACATTTTGATCAGTTATGGGATATAAATATATGTATTTCATATTTTTCTTATTTTTATTTTTTATATTGTCCCAGACATATATTTTACATTGAGTGAATGTTTCATGATGAATGTATTCATAAAGATGGTCCAAAATGACTTGAAATCAAACTTTATTGCATGAGCTTACAGTAACTATTATTTTTATTAATGCCTTACATTAACTGCCTTTTCAAGTAAATTCACGGTCACAAATTTCCAACGGCAGAAAAAAAGTCATGCGAGTAATACAAGATTCAGCGCCTCCCATCGTCTCAATAATTTGGTGTGATGACGGGTTCACACTACACGACTGGTTCAGCTGTAATCTCGAGTCTTTCAGTTAATGTGGCTTTCACACTACATGATTGGTTGGGGACCCAAAATACACGATTTTTCATTTTAGGTAATTGCAGACTAACCTGGCACCACATGGTTCTTTCTCTACGTGATCCCATTGGTTTTAGTAGTTACTGCTCTTGACAAAGTTGCCAACTGGATCTCAGATATTTAGCATGTCAAGTACAGTGGTAACCCTACTTACGAGTTTAATCCGTGCAGGAGCTGAGCTCGTTAGCTGGTTTGCTCATTAGCTGGATGCATTTTCCCCATAAGAATACATGTAAAACTGATTAATCCGTGTCAGCCGGCCAATATACAGTATACTTTAATATGCTAAATAATGTGTTTATATGGGGATTTAAAAAAATAAACGATATGACGATGGCGCTTGTGTAGGCTGGCCGCTGAGGAGGACAGGAGGACGGGCGTACGTGTATGGCATGGTTACACTTATCATATGAAAAGTAAAATGTATCTTAACTTTCTTGTTCACTACCTTTTGTTTTCTTTGTGTCGCTTTCACTAGCACTTTCACTTTCACTGGACAGCGGTCAAAGGTAATGACTGACCTCTTCTTCTACGCTAGCATCTAGGGGATGCTACGACCGCCGTGCCCCTAGCGGTTGTCATACTTGAACTAATTTAGGCTACTCGTTACTTGGAATTTTACTCGTTAACTGGAACAAAAATATTCTGAGATCTCGACTCGTTATCTGGAATACTTGTTAGCAGTGAAGCTCGTAAGTAGGGTTACCACTGTATTTGCTGGGCCTCTGTGACTAGCCAGCGATCACTCAGCGAGTGTCTCTCAGCAGTTCACACCACACAACTGAGTGAGCGCCGAATAATCCCAGGTTTGCCTCCGAGCAGAGGTTTTTGTCAGCGATCTACAAAAAAACTGTCCGTGACTGGAAAACTGGACTAAAATCATGTTGTGTGAACTAGGCTTTAGGGGTCTTAACCCCTAATCTTATTTTCATCCTGAAGTTCCAATAAAATCAACAGTGTTTAATATTATCACAAGTCTGTAATGATGGCTCACACAGTGATGTGGACATTGTCAATAATTAATAGGCGAGGTTTCTCCAGCACCAATCAGGAAACAGCTGTCTTTGTTCATTTAAACAGGGTCCTGTCCACATTTTGCGGCGTCTTTTGTTCTGTGGCCAAATGCTGCTTCTGTTTCTGCTCCACTGTTCAAGTTTATCTTTGTGCAAATCTCCACCAGGAGCACGATAAGAAATAATCTCAAAAGGAATCTAGTTACAGTCTGGCAAATAATGACCCTACAAGATACTCAGTTTTTGCAAAATCATTCTGTGACCAATTCTCTTTAGATGTGGGAAAGTGTCAGTTTAGTCTTTTAAAAGTTTTGATCCAAGTCTTCTTGTTAAAAAAGAGTAAGGTTACCCAAAACTGAAAATTAATGTACATAGTGAGAGGCTCCCTGAGCCACCATGACTACCACAGCATTATACAGAACCCTGCAGTACAATCAGGTATGTGACTAGTTGGTCAGGGGTTCATGCTACAGCAAGATAATGACCCAAAAATTAAGTCCAAGCTCTGCCAGAACTACCTCAGGAAAAAACAACAAGATGGTCAGCTTGAAAACATGGAGTGGAGCACAGTCTCCAGACTTAAACCCCATCCAGCTGATTTGGGATGAAGCAAAAAGCAAAGCAAAACTACAAGTGCCAACATTTATGTGAACTTCTGAAGAATTTCTGAACTGTGAAGAATATTTGATGTCTATTGTAAAAAGAATGCCACAAGTGTGTTCAGATGTTATATCTGACAAAGGTGCCACTTAATAAATTAAACTGAATAATTAGCAATAAGCACCTGGAAAAATTGAGGTGTTCTAAAACTTTTGGCCAAAAGTGTATATTCATCAGAAAATTTAGGTCAACAAATCAATAATGTATACTTTAGATTGTGCCTAAAACTGAAATATGGTGAACTTCCCCTTTAAGTATTTTTTCCTGCTACTTTTGTAATTCTATTGAAATTTATTTCCTAAACTATTTTTTTTACTGCTTCACTACAGGAAACTTCTTGAAGTTTGGATTTAGTCCGTTTTATTTAGATGCACAATATGCAATTAAAGCAGCACACACACACATGAACTTAGTCTGAATATATACATGTATTACCTTTATAAGTAATCATAGTTACAATAATAATAATAATGTGGCTACATTTACATTTTTAGCAGATGGGCAGCATTAAACAATGTCTGCATATAACTATGAAAATCATTTCAATCAAATTTATATTGGACCAATATGTATTACATGTGTATCATGGATGTAATAATACAGTAGCCAAATTTAAAAGGGGGTGCTTTTTCTGGCAGAAGGACTGCCTTGAACTCCATCCTTCTATTATTTTTTTCTGTTGACACAGCTGTGAAATCTTTTCAATCAAATTTATACTGAATCAATATGCATTACCTGTATAAATATCATGGATGTAACAATAAATGTAGAGAGGGTGCATTTTCTGGCAGGGGCACTATAACTTTTCCTAAACATGAGCTGCTTTAAGTTCCACATATTTGTGCCCAACATGTGATACCTGTGCAGGTTTTGTGGCTATAACAACCACACAGCCAGATTTAAGAGAGTGTAAATGAACTTAATAAAAAGAGAAGGGGTCCTTCTCCTGGCCGGGGCGCCGAATTCCGCACAACACCATCTACTGTTTACAAGCGCGTGCACGTGAGGCTGAGAAATACAAGGCGGGAAAAAAAACTACTTTTGTTGATAATTCTCCATGTTTCTGAGGCCTGTGGCGGTTAAGAGCACACATGGGGCTCTCTGGCTGACTTTCTGTGAGAGGTCCTGGTTAGTAAGTGAGAGCTTTAAGACTTCACTGAGTGAATGAATCAGTGAGGTCCCGTAGGATCGGTGTGTTTACTGGACTGGTCAGAACAAGTTCAGGGAAGTTCACACACAGCCCGTGTCGCAGCTCTGAAGGAAAGCTTGAGTAGTGTAGTAAATAAAAGTGTTCTTACCTGTGACTAGCTTTGGTCAGCTGTTCACCGAGTGTAACTTTCTCAGGACAGAAATCTCCTCTGCGACTCCTCGAAGAGTGTGCGCTGGCTTGTGCCAAGGTTGCCAGGTCCAAAAATATCCTCCAGCCTAACGTTTGCCAGAAACCCGCCCTACACATGCTGACACTAGCCCAAAATTTAAAGCGTTCAGTTAGACGTTTGACGAAGTTATAATTGCTTTTAAAAAGTACTGCTGCGATGAACTAGCTACTACTAATCTTCTTTTAATCTTACTTTGTCCATTTTATACTTTGAGACATTTTGTATGTGTTTAAGGTTTGCATGTGTATGCCTGTATGTATATGTGTATATATGTGTATGCATGTGTGTATGAGTGCATATATGTATATGTGTGTGTATGTATGTATGTACTGTATTTATGTTTGTGTGTGTCTTCTTGAATTTGATCTTAAACTGCATTTTTGGCAAATATGGCAACTCTGGTTTAACCATTTGCTCCAAGACTCCGCCCCCTCTGTGTGATGCCACTCACCCTCATAGTAAAAAGGAGAAGGGTGGAGCTGCAGCGGGAGGTATTACTGGTTAATCCTCCTCTGAAATCAATCTAAATCTAAAAATCTAAGAAGTCTGCACTGTGTATCCACAATAGTAAAAGTTTTAAAGTATTATACTCTTTATGTGGAACTTGATTTTCTTTGAGGTACTTTTTATTGGTGCCTGTAGAGAAATTCCTGTGGTAACGTCATTCCCAGGCCCAACATCCAGATGTAGTAACTGGAATGCAGCATAAACACTGATGTATTTGACACTTGAATGTGATGGCCTAAATTGCATGTATACTTTTGATTTCAGAGGAGTGTTGAATGAGCAGGTGCCTACAAGCTATAGTCATACATCAAAAATGAGAATATCACGAAAACTTACATTTTAATTAAGTATATTAATTAATCCTAATCTAAAACCTTTCATATATTTTATATTAATTACACAAAGTGTTTTATATCAAGACTTTTCTCTTTTGGCTGTCCATTCATGTACAGTAACATCAGGGTAGTTTTGGCACTTTTGGCAGGTGCTGCAAATGGAAATGGGCCTCTCTATAAAGTTTGTCAGCTGACGGAAGCATGAAGTGCTGTAAAATCTCCTGGTAGATGTTGACTTTGGACTAAACACAGTTGGACCAACACCAGCAAATGACATGACATCTCAAACCATCACAGACTGCAGAAACGTCACACTGGACTTCAGACACTTGAATGAAATATTCTAATAATCTGAGACTCTGGATTTCTGATGTTTATGAGCTATAAGCCAAAATGATCAACAGAAAAATCCCCAAAACTAAATATGACAGTTTGAATAAAATTAGGAACAACAATGAACTTTTTCACAATATTCTATTTTCTGATGTATGACTGAGTTGGATGTTTACACATTTGAGTACATTACACACTGCAGTATGCAGCATATTACTGACCTTCAGTATTCTTAGTTATATATGTATATAATATTTATAATATAAAGAAACTCAGATTCAAATGGAATGTTACAATGGAAAGCTTTAGTTAGAGAGACACAGAAGACGTTCAGTACTACAAACAGAAGATGAGTGAACTCAGTCACTACAAAGTAGCGTAAAGGAAAGTAATAAAGTAATTCCTTTTCCTTTGTGTTACACTATGTGTAATGTCTGGCTGGCTAAAACATTTGTGCCATATTAAAGGTATTACATCCATCATGGTTATTCCATCTACATGATCAGTAGCTCTGTGATCTGACCAATAAATAGGTCAAAAGTCTTTGTCCCAATCCGATTCGTCTACTGGTGTTAAATCTGTATGGTTCTCGCTGCTAGAACTGTCTGCTCCTCGGTCCAGTAGAGTGTGGACCTGCAATAAAAGAAAACAGCAGGTTAAATTGGGTGATGCAACAGCAAACCAACTCACAGAAAAAAAGAAAATGTAAATTCAAAATTCCATCAGAAGGTTTTGATGTTGAGTTTTAAACATGTTGTGAACAAGAAAGCTCCTTACATTTGGTACTATCGGTGGAGTGTGCGAGCCTTCACGCAGCCCTAGCCAATCAAACGCTTCAAACCACCTGTTTACGAGAGTAACAGAGCAAATAAATAAGACAATAACACACTTATGCAAATTGTGTTTTGTTGGCTGAAAATAACTTTGCACCTCCTGGTCCAGTTTTTGTCAAATTTTCCACTTACTTTAGATGCAGTCAATCAGCAAAAACGTGTGGAGCCTACCATTTTTAATTTCTTTAAATTTAAACTGGATCTGCATTGCTAATAAAACTATTAAACTCAATAGACACCTAAATAGTTTAGTTATTTCTGAAAAAAATCATCAACAGAAGTTCTCAACATCACATCCAGATTTAATAAAGGTCTCACAGACAAGTTCATGTCGATAAGCTGTAAAAAAACAACAAAAACATGTGTAGCAGAATGCTGCGTCTGCCATTTTAGATACCTAACTTAGAGCAGGAAGTGCTAGAATCAACTGTAGTTGAGGTTGACCATCATAAATATAAGATGTCTTCTACCAGCCCGATATATAGAGTAGATCTGTTGCAGTGTATATATATACACACACACAATGCTATTTAATATGTAAATTAATTCACAAATAATTTAATAATCTTTGAATAAGTATGAATATTATGTAAATATGTAAATAAACGATCTGCAAGTATCTTTCCTTTTGGAAACCTGAAAGAATGACTAATTTGATCCCCTCTAAGCACTCACTTGTGCCTGTGGATGTCCTTGACCCCGTTCCTCTGTCCCAGTCTCTCGGTGGGGTTCTCTCTGGAAGTGATAAATGACAGCAGGATCAGGCACAGAGACCCTCATAAGAAAGTAGAGCATGGCGAGATAACACACTCTGTGTGTATGCACATGCTGGTGAAATGAGTACATGAACAAATTGAGCTAATGTTTTTGTAAGTTAATGGGTTTCGGGGAGAGTTGACATACTGATTTCAGCAAATATGTACCAGATATAATCAAAGCAAGTCAAGTCAATTGGCATATTTTTTATTCAAAAGTTTGGACACACCTGGTCATCATTTAATTGATTTTCTAACTGAAAATAAGCATGTAAATTCACCTTCACAGGTAACACGTTCAAATACACTAGGGATGCTCCGATCAGGTTTTATGCTGTCAATCACCGATACCGATCGCCATGAGTGACAATCACCGATACCGATCACATGGATTGGCTGTAATTTTTTTATTTAATTATGATTAAATGAGTGATAGTAGCTATGTGATGTGGAAAAAAGAACCATAAAATCACCTTAATTTAGACAAGAACATGTTTTTACTTTCTTTTTCAAGAGAAAAAATACAAAAAAAACTTGCAGCAACTATTCAAGTCAAAAAGAAACTGAACAATACTCCCATTTACCTGCTCTCAGTAACACAATCTTTAACAGGCTGAAAACATTAAGGCTCTCAACAGACTAAATAGTGTAGAAATAAATAAATAGATCTCACAACATTGCGTAAATCAAATAAAGTCACGTAAAAAATGGAACATTCATTCTTTTTTAATAAACAGGAGCATCTCAGCTTTTTCAGTCATGAGTCTGTTCCTGTGCTTGTTCACAGTTTTGGATGCAGCGCTGAATAAGCATTCACTCTCCACACTTGTGCACTGAGCCTCAGAAACTCCCCACACTCTGCCCAGTGTTTGTTCTTTAAATGTCGTATTAAATTCATTGTGTTAAAGCATTTTAATGTGTTTCCCCCGTGAGGTATTTTTTGTTGCTTGTGTTGTAGGATGCAAACTTATGTCACTCTCACAGACAGTGTAAAAATTCCTCAGATGTGTGTTTCGTTTAGGATTTGCCGCCACGTGCCTGCCAGTGTGACGGAAAGGGGGCGGGGGACACTGCACACAGCGCCTCTGCAGGCTGCAGGTGTGAACTACAGGTGATCGTTTTTTGTGATTCATAGTTCCCATCTTTTAGCCGGATGCGAGCTTTTTCACTTCCGTCCACCATCTTGTGGGTCAAACGAGGTAAACAACCGAGCGTGACGAAGCGTGATGTGCTACACATGTCATGTCATGTCCCACGCCATCATCGCTTCGCAATGGTAGGCTGCACAGACGAGTCACTTCTCTCCATGTCTTGATGTTATCCATCCAGGTTATTCTTGGTCTTCCATGTCTTCGGACTCCCTCCATAAGTCATAACACTTCCTTCAATGCTCTCATGTGCTGCCTCATCACATGACCAAAGTAACGTAACTTGCGGGATTTAACGTGCATCAGTAACTCCTTTTGAGTTCTAGCATCTCATATACTTGCTCAGTGGTCATCATCTTCATCCATGAGATCTTCAGCAACTTCCTGATGCACTTGTTCTCAAAAGCCTGAATACGTCTTTCTTCCTCTTTCTTCAGTGTCCAGGCTTCACATCCATATGTAGCTACTGGCCAGACCAAGGCTTTCATCAATCTTAGTTTGGTGTTGGTGCTAATTGACTTGCTTTTCCACATCTTGACCATCACCAACATGCCCATGGCCATTCTTGTCTTCACTTCACTAGCACAGTCTGCAGTTTTTGTTACTCTGCATCCCAAATACATGAAAGAGTCTACTTGTTCCAGAAGCTACACATTTGAAAGTTTATTTTATTTACTTGTAAGCCTGACAATGGCTCATGTATGTTGGGTTCATGGTTGTAAAAATAGATCTGATATGGACTTTAAACGAAGCTGGTTCACCATTCCAACTATGCGTTTAACACAGGGAGACCAAACAAGAAAACTCAGCGTAGAGCGTCGAAGGAAATGGCTGGAAAATATTGGTAGAAAAGAAAAGCCTTCTAAATATGCTAAAAGTGTGCTCAGATCATTTCGTGTCAGGTAAGCCGAGTATTTTCGTAATCATCGCTGTTTATAGATTAATCTTTCTCATTGTCATTCTTTTGTAATGCAGAGTGTCATAGTAAGAGCCATAGTAAACAAGAGCCATAAAGTAACAATGAAAAAGACAATAATACACATAAAACTAATGTAAGTACTTTCAACATGTTTACCAATTTAATGTGTCCAGTAACTGTTTCAAATCATGTAAAAGTATTTAAGGCAATGTCCATCATTTCTTAAACAAGAATATTTTCATGCATATGGAAACTTCATTAGCCTAATAACTGAGCTTTATTTTGACTTTTAAGTCAATAAGGTAATACACTTTGGCATGTAATAGACTATCTAAAGTGGAAACATAAGTTAAACACAGGTGTCATTTATACAGTTCTACAAACTGGATTCCAAAAAAGTTGGGACGCTATACAAATAATAAATAAAACTGAATGCAATGATGTGGAGATGGCAAATGTCAATATTTTATTCGTAATAGAACATAGATGA
>BRDA01056566.1:0-13048 GCA_036984385.1 Crenuchus spilurus
TAAAATATTGATATTTGCCATCTCCACATCATTGCATTCAGTTTTTATTCACAATTTGTTTAGTGTCCCAACTTTTTTGGAATCCGGTTTGTACTAAGAAAACCAAGGAGATCATCATGAAATTCAGGAGGACTACAAGCCAGGCTCAGTCCCCCACCTACATCAATGGTGCTGCAGTAGAGCCAGTGCTTAGCTTCAGGTTCCTTGGTATCCACATCTTCAGTGATCTCGCCCGGTCTGCAAACTCCTCCATTCTGGTCAAAAAGGCAGTGTCTTTACTTTCTTTGGAGCCTTAAGAAAGCTCACCTGTGTCCTAAGATCCTGGTGAACTTTTCCACTGTACAATTGAGAGTATACTCACCAAATGCATATCTGTGTGGTATGTCAACTGCTCAGCAGCCAACTACAAATCACTCGATTGGGTGGTATAAACTGCCCAATTCATCACAGGCACCCATTTACCCACCACTCAGGACTTTTATCACAAACGCTGCCTGGGCAGCGTGAGAAACATCATCAAAGATGTTTCTCATCCAAACCATGTACTTTCCACTCTTCTCCCATCTGCTGTTCCAGATGTCCTTCACATTAAACATTCCAGTATGTAGCCATTGCTCTTTTATCATGTCTTTGTGCTCTTGTTACAGATCTCACTGGCTTGATTCCCACATCAACAGGTTATAGCATTTTTACCAAATATCCAATTGGTAGGAGATGGTTTCTGTGTAAGGTCTTTACTGGTTCAGTACCACTCACAGGCTTGACATGGTATACTGGTATATTTGGCATTTTTCCAATCACTATATGAACTAATGCCTTCCACCAGTTTTGTAATTTATGTTTGCCAGTTAGGCCAACATTGCAGAGGAGCACTCTGTCACCTTCCTCCAGGACTTGATTTCTAACTCTGGTCATAATGTGCTTTGTTCTGATCATTCTGGAATGCTGCCTGAGACGGCAACTGATAAGCCTGTATTAGGGACTGCCTCATCTTTGAAGCATACTTCTGATAGTGAACTTTATCACCTCTATCTGGAGAGGTTCCAAAGTAAATGTCTATTGGCAAATGGGCCTTTCAACCAAACATAAGAATGTATGTGAGAATAGCCAGTGGCATCGTGGCAATTAATTTTCCCATGGGGCCACATGAGAAATTGGAATGGTTTTAGAGGGCCAAACTAATATACTTAACTTTACTTCTACCCAATACCTATATACTGTATACAGTATATATACTATTCCTTCATAAAAAAAACTGTAAATGAAAAATTACAATGATTCTGTGAAAATGTGGAGGACCTAATTATATCATTATTTAATTATGAGATAATGAACTTGTGATTAACTTTAATGAACTTTTGATTGTTCAGTTTAGAAAATTGTAAACTTTTGCAGTGATTAAAAAACTAGCATCACATGCTGACATAAAATAGCAAGTTTTTCAAAAACCAGCATCCCTTTAACTTAATAAAGAACAGTAAATGAAACACTACAATAATTTGAAAATGTGGAACACAGAATTATAGCACAATTTAACAAACATTTTTTTCAAAATTAGCATCTTTTGCAGAATGTAAAAAAAACAGCATTACAACTTTACACAAACAATCTAGTTTTTCAAAGACTAGCATCACATTAACTTTATTCAGAAATGTTCACTGAGAGAAATCTAGCCTGTTTTGGGCTTGAACAAATGCATAGAAGTCAGGTTGAATATCTGAGGTGAATATGTGAAGGACAGCACACAAGTGATCATCTCTGAGAGAGGATCTGTATCTGGATTTGTTGAACTTCCAGATCCAAAGAGAACTAACATCCTCTGGATATGCCCTCCTTATGTGTGGAAAGTTTTCCTCTTTGAGAGAAGAATAAAACTCAGCAGTGATACTAACTTAAAATGCTCTGCCAGGAGATTGTCAGACTGCAGATCAATGAGTTCAAGCTGGACATCACTGGGAGCATTATCCACACAGCATGTAGAGGGAGAAGAAATCATGTGCATTTCACTCTCAACTGCTTTGAAGTCTTCAAATCTTCTGGAAAACTCTTAATGTAGAGCCCAACATAGATAAATACCTGTGGAGGTGATCAGCTGATGGTGTGACATCGGTCAATGTTGGCATGTGAGTGAGAATTTTGCCCTTCAATTGGCTTGAAATAGCTTTTATGAGAAAGTTGAAGTTTATCACCAAGCTGAACTCTTCATGTGCATTGAGGCCTTTGCCTTCCAGCTTGGTATTTAGTTCATACATTAGTGTAGTCACATCAACAGCAAAGGCCAGATCTCCCATCCAGTGCATATCTGAGAACTCTGGGATGTCTTTGGCTTTCTTCTCACAAAACTCCTGAATCTGGGATCTCAGGTCCCATACTCTTTTAAGCACCTTTCCAAGGCTGAGCCATCTCACAGCTGTCTGGTAGCCTTATGTTCACCATCATGCTCCTCCAACAGTGCAACAAAATGTCTGTGATTCAGTGCTCTTGCCTTGATGAAATTAACTATCTTAGTTACAACATCAACAACATGGCTGATTTTTAGCACCGACTTGCACAGCACCTCCTGATGAATAATGCAATGCAACAATATCAATTTCTGTTCTGAGTTCATTTCAGTCACTTTATCTTGCATCTGCTTCAAAGTTCTGATATTTTTCCCTGTCAGATTTGGACAGCTTGTTGTAACACTTACCAATATGTTCCATTTTAGTCCCAGCTTGTCAATGGATGCATTTACCTCTGTGAACAAATCACTCCCCGTCATAGTACGTTTAATTGACCACATAGCTGCCAACTCTTCCATCATCTCAAAGTTTTTTTGTTATCCCATGTACAATTTTAAGTAACTGGGATGTATCGTGGACATTAGAGCTCTCGTTCAGAGCCAAGGAAAAAACAAAATTATCCGCTTTGTTTTGCAGCTCAAGCTCCAAATTTCTGGCGATGTCTTCAACCCATCTCGTTATGGCTCACCTAGAGAGGGGCACAATGCTTCTTTTTTCTCAGGACAAATTAGCGCTCCTGAGTCCACCAAGCATTCTTTGATAAACTCCCCATCAGAGAATGGCTTACTGTTTCCCCAGATCTGGCTTGGCGGGATCTGAAGCTAGTACAGGAGCATGTGTTAGACCATTGTCCAGAAGGCTCTGCCTCTTTGAAGTAACTCTTGGTTTTACCTCCAATAGCTTTTCTTCCATGCTGTACTGGTGGGTATCCTTTTGTGAGCTCGGTGTTAGTTGTGGCCTAACTATGGCTGAGTAATTAGCAATGAACCTACAGTAATACCCACAAAAACAAAAAAAGAATCTTATAAACTTGACCTCTGTGTGTTGCTTCCAATGGGTCACAGCCGATACTTTATCAGGGTCAGTAGAAATACCAGCTTCTGACACTGTGTCCAACATACTTGACCTCAGATTGTTAATGTTGACACTTGTTAATTGAAATCTTGAGGCCAATCTCTTCCAGTCTATCTAGAACTTTCAATAGGCATTCTTCATACTCTTCTAATAATTTCCCAAAGTCTATTATGTCATCTAAATAAACAATGACTTGGAGAAGATGTCTCTGAAATGTTGCAGGAGCTCCCATAATTTCCTGCAGCATCCACTCAAACTGGAAGAAACCCAGAAGACATATGAATGCTGTCGTCTCCTAGTCTTCCTCTGACATAGCAATTTGTCCAAATCTGCTCCAAAGGTCGAGAACGAAGAACCACTTGCTTAACCAGATTAGGGCATCATCTGTGCGAGGCATGGTGTACTGGTCTGTAATGGTGCGGTTGTTTAACATACGGTTATCAATGCACATCGTCATGCTACCATTCTTTTTTCTAGCAATTACTATAGGTGAAGCATATGGGCTACGCAATTCTTTTATGATCCCAGCAGCTAACAACTCTTGTATATGACAACATACATCATCTATGTCTGCTGTTGCAATATGCAATGATTCTCTAAATGATCAAGCATCACTGAGGCATATGTGGTGTTCTACATCATTTGCCAACCCAACATCTCATTCATTAAGCAAAAAAAAACATTTGATCTCTCAGCCAACTTGTGACTGAGTTTTTTTCCAACCCTCAGAAATGGGAGACTGTCCAAAGTCAAAAAGTGTGGGGTCAAGTTTACCAGATTTCCCCTCAGTGATTACCCCTTTTGCCACGGTGTCTGTGGAGTACATATGAGCAATGACTGTTCCCACTGAAATGGATGCATTTTTCAGTGACTCATTATGCAGGAGTACTGTGAGGTTCTTTGCCTCTATCTCTGAAGTGGGAAATACAACATGCTGTACTACTTCAGCAGGAAGAAGTGAAAGACTGGATGGGGTCTTGACCAACAAGATCTCTCTCGCTAAAGAATGAATAGGCTCGACACTACAAGCTATGCAGCATTCCACGATAAAGAGGACCAGGACCTAGCCATTTTAATTTTCCCACTTGGTTCACTGTCTGAAACCTGATAGTATGGTTTGACCTGTCTTCTTGCCCTGTAGGAGGTAGATGGTGTCTGCTGCACAAACATCAGTCAGCTGAGCTTGCAGTTCTTTCACTTGTCTTTTTAGCATTTGAACCTCACCTTCCTGTTCAGTATTAGCTACTTTGTGTGTGGCTCTGGAATCAGGATCTGGGGAGGTTGTTTGAGTCTGCTTACCGTTGTGGTCATCAACTTCTTAATGTCTGTTCTCAACCCTTGGAGCTCATCTATTTCAGAATACCTTATGTACATGAACTGTTCATGTGCTGCTGCCTGCTGGGTGGATTCATCTTCTGTCTAGCTGCCTCATACTGTTCATCTTTATCATTTAAGGAGCATCAAGAAAGTAGGAGGATTGTTCCTCCTCTCTTGTAGTCGAAGATGTAACAGCATATCATAATCAACTGCACCTCAAAGTAAATATTCAACCCATCCTTTATCCACTGATGCAGCAGGAAGACCACCTTTCTGCACTATTTTAGTAAGGGGTCGTTCAAGCTGTTTTAAAAAATCAGAAAGATGCTCCCCAGGTTGTTGCCTCATCATTCTATAAACAAAATACATATCTTCTCCAGACTCCATACTACCAAATACTACTTTCTATGGCCTTAATATATACTATTTTGCTAGCTTGTGGGTTGTCCATTTTTATTGCTCGAAAAATCTGTAGAGCTGAGCCTTTAAGCCTTTCTATAATTTTTCTAAGCTTTTCACAATCAGAACAGTCTCTCTCTTCAACCGTAAGTTTAGCCTGTTTCAGCCAGTTTTCTAGTGTTTCTTCTCCTGCGGGAGTAGGGGTGTTCCCTGATAAAGCATTTGTATGCATTGCTCTCACTGTGTGATTTAGAGGTTTTTTCAAACAGATCACTGCTTGAATGATTGACTCAGGGCTACTGACATGAGGAGTACTCGGACCATGTAAAGTGGGAATGTCACTCAATGTCTTGCCATCCATTTGAGCAGTCTGAATAATTTCTCATAAAAACTCTCAGTATTACTACTGGGCTCATCTGGAATGATTGCTTTCCATGTGAACCCTCCACCACCAGGCATAATCTCAGGAGGATTTTTTGTGGGATATACAACTTCACAGCATTCGTAAAGCACCACAAGATGGTTCTGCTGAGAATCAAATGTCTTGCCCCTCACTCTTACTCTGCCCAAAGCTTTGATGCCTTGCATGGTTGCTTCAATATATGCTATGTCTAAGTCTTCAGGAACCCCATACAGCATAAAGACATGTCACCTTCACCTCTGCACCAGTTTTGAAGCTCTGCACCAGTTCTGAAGCTCAAAACAAGAAAAGTTTATTTAACTGTTATTTTTGACTGAAGCCTGCCTTTACAACAATTACAATCAAAAAGGGAATAATCCCAATGGTGCCTCATATTTATTATGTAACCCTTTATCAATGTACAAATTATAAAGATAATAGTTTGAATTCAATCTATTATTCCCTGGTAACTGTTCTTCACGTTTTAATGCAATACACACAAAGGTAAGAGTAAAGTAAGACTGACACTACAATTGTATATGCAAATTAGCTTAAGTTTACTGAGTATTCAAAATACATGCAGTACTTCAAGATGTATACACTTCCTTTGATGTGCTTTAAACAGAGAGTAGATTTCAGTCAAAAATAACCACCACCATCTTCTTAATATGGCACTGTTCAGTCAAATTTTACTTAACAGTTGTTTTAAGAAAACTATATATTTATACCAACTTATTTGAGTAAGTGCACTTTCTCAAAACCCCAGAAAAATTTGATAAAATATATAAACAAAACAAAAGTTGCAGGCCTGATTCGATGCTGGAGAGTGTTGAAACCCAAAACATAATGGCCGGAGATGTTTTAGCCTCAATGCCAGAAAAACCTTGAGCCACGCAGGGATTCAAAGCACTATCTGGTTAGCTGTTAGCAATCTGAAATCAGCAAGGCTAGAAAAGTATGTAATTCGACTAATATAATCACATGGGTCAGAGCAAGTGAAGATAAACATTATAGTCTTAACACATTATAAACAATAGCTACAACTAAAACTTTCTTGTATGCCAGCTTTATCAATAGTATTACTCATACAATACCTCACAGCCTTCATAGATATTTTACTGCCTATATTTAACTAGCCTAGCTAATGAGTAGTTGTGAAAAACTGGCATTATACTATAAAAACAGTATTTCAAATAAGTATTCACAAACCAGAATGGTGGTGTTTTTTTTTTGTTTTGTTTTTTTTTAACAGTGCATCATAGTGTGGCTTACACATCCTGCCAGCAGGGGGCTTCTACTCTCCATTACAGGGCTTTTCCCAGACAGGGTCTGCAGCTGGATGCTGTTGCATTACTTTGCTAAGACTATCCTAACATAGAAAGTAAACAGATGATGTAGCAATTTACCACATGGCATCTTTTCTATGATGTGCCTCAGCTGAAAAACACCATAATTTTCATGCTAATCACAAGCATTAAGACACAAATTACAAATAATCAAACTGCTGAGCAATTATTGGTAAAACTATACTTCTAAGAGAATTTATGCTGCAAAATGAAGCACCACATGAATATTTAACTGCTAATTTATTAATAGCTAGCTAACATTAAGGTACCGGAAGCTACAAAACACCACCAAAGCAAAGAATAACTACATTTCACATAACTTGTCAAGAAAATAACTGCATCACTTTAACATCTACATCCAAAATCCATCTCTTATTAATCAGGGTTACCAGGTCCCAAATCCCCCTCAGCTTAATGTCTGCCAGAAGCCTGCTCTACACAAACCTAAACTACCCCAAACCTAAAGCATCTAACCACAGGTTGCTTTTTTTTCTTAAAAAGTAGCAGCAGTGGTGTGTACTATTCTTAAATGTTCTGTTAGTGGTACTAATTATTACTATCATTAAATATGATAATGTAAGATAATCAAAGAGAGGAAAATATCTACATTTATTCCTTTACAGTTGTGTTACTATAATAACTTTTTGGCTGCGATGGTATTTTTAAAGTAGCCCAAACCTCCACTACCTCTGAAATTTTACCCATGACTGCAGCACATTTTTTGGAGGAAATACAAAATCTTGCAACTCTTTTCTGAACTGATTTGTTCTTGTCCTCTCCACAAAGCTAATTTCTTTTAGGGGATGGACAAAGGGTGGGGATCCAAAGTTCTTACAATTAGAAGTTAATGAATGTTCAAATCCAAAAGAACGCAAGTAATATTTTTCTTTAATAAGATCTGATCTAGTAGATGAAAGACTTAACCTAAGGAATTGTCAAAGTAGACAAAAGACTGCTAATGCTTTACAACACTTATGTTAATACAATTTTACTTCTGCTGTCATCCCGATGGTTAACAGCATTCAGATTCATAAAACAGAAAAAAACAAATTAGTTACACAATGGGTATAAAAAGGAAGTCCTAACTTTCCTAACATGTTAAGAATACTATTACAATTATAAAATAAACGGAAAGTGAACTTCTAAGAAAAGGTCTAAACCATCTAAAGCAAGATCAAAATCTGTTACAGAGCTATTTATATGATGCTAGGTAACTACGAACCTAACTAACCCCAAGTTTATTTTCTAACAGGTCTGATTGGGTACAGCCATAAACAATAAAATAATGAAGAGAAGAATAAAAAAACCATAACATCAACATCTGTAGAACAGTTTTATGAATTGCTGGATGTTAACATTCCCCAGTTAAGTTACTAGGTGGTACTGTGGACCTACTGCCCATCCTTCAGCTAGTTGTACAATTAGAAATAGAACAACACAGCTGTCATTACATAATTTCTGGACACTGGACTGGTTGAAGAATGGTAACTGAGATTTTACATTAAAAATGTTCTTGTCATGCACTTCTTTAAATTGCAACAAATTATGTTCAACAAATAGTTTTGCATTTGAAATAATTCATTCAAAACATGCACACAAAGTACAAGCAACATATTCATTTTGAAATAATCCTGTTTCAATTCAATAAGATAATCTCAGAAATACTCTCATCCAAACTCTCCCAGCTCACTGTATCTCCTGCCTTCTGTAAGTGGATCACCAGAACCCAGACATTCAGGAAGCAGCAGGTTGAGCTGAGGGAAATTACATGTAGTTGTCAGACTGTCAGCACTGGTGCTCCTCACATGTGTACCCTGCCCACTGCTTTTCTCCCTCTACACCAATGACTTCTCTCCTGTGTGAACAAGCTGGTGTTGTTGGAGATGACTCTGTTGAGTAAGACTCTTATCACACTCTGAATACTGATACAGTTTTTGTCTTATGTGAACACGCTGGTGTTTTTGGAGACTACTCTGTTGGGTAAAACTCTTCCCACACTCTGTACACTGATACGGTTTCTCTCCTGTGTGAATACGCTGGTGTTTTAGGAGACTACTCTGTTGAGTAAAACTCTTTTTACAAACTGAACACTGATAAGGTTTCTCTCCTGTGTGAATACGCTGATGTGTTTGGAGATGACTCTGTACAGTAAAACGTTTCCCACACTCTGAACAATGATAAGGTTTCTCTCCTGTGTGAATACGCTGATGTGTTTGGAGATGACTATGACCATTAAAACTCTTCCCACACTCTGAACAGTGATATGGTTTGACTCCTGTGTGAATACGCTGGTGTTTTAGGAGACTACTCTGGTCAGTAAAACTCTTCCCACACTCTGTACACTGATATGGTTTCTCTCCTGTGTGAATACGCTGATGTGTTTGGAGATGACTCTGTACAGTAAAACTCTTCCCACACACTGAACAGGGATATGGTTTCTCTCCTGTGTGAATACGCTGATGTGTTTGGAGATGACTCTGACAATTAAAACTGTTGCCACACACTGTACACTGATATGGTTTCACTCCTGTGTGAATATGCTGGTGTAACTGGAGATGAATCTGTTGATTAAAAGTCTTCCCACACTCTGTACAGTAATATGGTTTCTCCCCTGTGTGAATATGCTGGTGTCTTTGGAGATTACTCTGTTGATTAAAACTCTTCCCACACTTTGTACACTGATACAGTTTCTTTCCTGCGTGAATACGGTGGTGTTGTCTGAGATGACTCTGTTGATTAAAACTCTTCCCGCACTTTGAACACTGATGTTTGCCTGTTTCTGTGTTTTCCTGCATTTCTCTGTGAGGCATATCAGAATGGAGAATATCAGATGATGTTTGAGTATCAGAAGTTATTCTAGATGCCATATTTTCTTCTTTTATCTCTGTTGATTTCAGCATAGTGATGTATTTCTCTTAGTAGTATCTTTCGAGGTCTTTGCGGAAGCTCACACCAGGAAAAACAGATGACTTTCAACAGGATGTTGTTCACTCCTGCAGGAGATAAAGATAAAAATAAGTAAAATTCAAATTAACTATAAAAGATTGAGAAACAGTTTGGTCACTACTTGGGGACAGTATATCTAAGCAGATGTTTTTAGGCAGTATAACATTAAACAGAGGTTATTTCTGAAAGCCTTTGGGCCAGTGAGCAACGTATGTTTTATAGTGAAATAAGAACAAACTATTTTATATTTTCTTGTATTTCTGACACAGAAGGCAATCATTGTGATTCTGTTTGTTTAATTTCTCTAGCTTTATGAATAAATTGTATTATTTAAGACTCTCTTATTTATGTAAGACTCTCCTTTTCAGTGTCCTCCAGAAATAATACTTCCATTTTGATGTGGCTTGCTTCCATTGTGCTGTGTTGTTCATCATGCTATATACAGTGGTAACCCTACTTACGAGCATCCCTACTAACGAGTATTCCAGGTAATGAGTCGAGATCTCAGAATATTTTAGTTCCAGGTAATGAGTAAAATTCCAAGTAACGCGTAGCATAAATTTCAACTATGCCAACCGCTTGGGGCGCTGCGGTCATAGCATCCCCTAGATGCTACCGTAGAAGGTCAGTCAATACCTTTGACCGAAAGTGAAAGTGCTAGTGAAAGCGACGATAAGGTAGCAAAAGGTAGTGAACAAGAAAGTTAGATAAATTTTACTTTTACTTTTCATATGATAAGTAACCATGCCATACACGTATGCCCGTCCTCCTCTCCTCCTTAGCTGCCAGCCTACACGAGCAACATTGGTCTCCCTCTCCTTAGCGGCCAGCCTACACGAGCGTCATCATCGTCTCATTTATTTTCTAAAAAACCCATATAAACACATTATTTAGCATATTAAAGTATACTGTATATTGGCCTGGCTGACATGGATTAATCAGTTTTACATGTATTCTTATGGGGAAAATGCATCCAGCTAATGAGCAAACCAGCTACCAAGCTTGGCTCCTGCACGGATTAAACTCGTAAGTAGGGTTACCACTGTATTGAAATAACTATGGACTGAACAGAATTGATTGCACTGGTGCACCCAACTTTTTTCTTTAGGTGCACCAGCACAAAAGTTAAGTGCACCGAAATTTTTTGGCCACATCACATTTAACACCACAGTTTTACAGGTTCACTTTTTTTCCCATTGCTGTCCATATAGGCAATGTTGACTTGTAATTGATTAACTAACAATCTGGTCAACATAAAATTCTTTCTTTGAAACACAATTCTACAAGAAAGGTCACATATGGAAAAAAATTGATGCTTAAAGTGCTTCACTGAGCTGAAATTTAAACTTAGAACATCCCAAGATAAATGAAATAAAATTAATCCAAATTAAAAGTGCAAGTGTTCAAAGGGCTTCAAACTGAATGTCTCATGGTTCAATGTCTTATGGACTATCCTCCACTACAGTCACATGCCCTTCAGATGGCCAAATCCTGATGCCATTATCCGATGCCTTCTCTGGACCAGGGCATGACATAAAATCATCGACCTCCCAGGTTAATTATTTAAATTAAACTATTTAAACTACCACTTCTGACAAAGTAACAGCTGCTTGATATAAAGTTTGAATTGCAAGAAAAACAGCTCAATTTGGAAATAGAAACTTGCAACAGCGTAATAAACTACAGTCACAAAAATTGTATGAGGCAAAAATGGGCTTTCATATCTGGTCGCACTGGTGCGACCTCGAGATATTTTTTAGTCACACCATTGAGAAATTAGTTCACACTCGAGAGACCTGCCAAGGAACTCAGGATACAGTGTGTTTACATACACTTAATAATCTGAGCATATTCAGATTTCTGCAGTTATCTGACCTTTCATGTAGTTTCGTAAACATTAGACTCTGATTTAGCTCAAAGTAAGGTCTAGAAATGTATGACAACAGACTGTGATATCAGAAATACACAAACAGTGATTAACAGCTGTGACACAACAAAACACATTTATAGTGATGCTCATGATGTAAATATTTTCAGGTAATCTGGCTCAATGTTTTTTTTTTTTCGTTTGTACATGGATGTACATGACTTCTATGAGTTTATTGGTGGGTTGTAAAGTAGAAATCTGATTACTGTCTGACTCATGTAGACAGTTTCCCATTATCTGATTACTCAAGTGCATGTAAACATATTTACTGCATTACTGACTGATGTTCAGTTATTGAATGATGAAGTGCATGTAAACACACTCACTGATCTTTGCACTGAACTGCCCTAAATGTACACATTGTTTTCTACTCTAGCAGGTCTACACTTATCATCTCTATATCATTATGTTCATTCTCAAACACTCTCTGAAACCCATAAGCTTTTAATGACCCCCCCTTAACTGTATTAAGAAGCTTCTGAATGCAAACATCAATTTGTTGGAGATCACTAGATGTCACTGTAGGTGTCTAGTCTTTACAGAAAAGTTTCTTTTTTCTGGAAAAAAAAAAGTCTACCCCCCACCATTTCTACCATTTAGCTGCTGTTTATTGGTGGTTATACTGATCCACTGTATGCACGTCTCTCTTCGTCCTGTATGAACCCTCTATTAAAACAAGCCCTTTGACTGAACACCATATTAACACTCAATAACTGAGCTCAGAAGATTACTCACGGTAAGAAGACGTCGTTGTGGACATAAACTGAGTCACTGAAAATCAGTCAAAACAGTGGAGCTGCTCTTCTTGTGTTAATGGCGGGTGGCAGATATATGTGATGTGCTTTAGCGCCACCTATTGAGCTGGAGGACAAAGTCGGACTTCAGAAACAACAGGGAACTGCAGCCCCCTTCTCATATTAAAACTAAAAAAAAAAAAAAAAAAACAGAAATGACAGACAGTGTCAGAAACTGTAAAATGTTTGTGTTCTCATCCCTGATCCTGAACTATAAGCTGTTTAGTGACAGTTTTAAAATCCTGTGACATCAGTGAATTTAATTGTGTTAAATCTGACGGTGAAGTCCATGTTCAGCTGTTTCTCTGTTCTGTGTCTGTAAAGCTGTTTCTTTATTATATACAGACATATCTCAAATAAATATAAACACAGTGTGTCCTGTTCTAAGTCCTGTGAGAACAACTGCTGGACTCCACTCAGATCTCTCAGCTGCACTAAACTAGGGATGACCAAATCTGAGATGATAAAAAACCCACCAAGCACCAGACGTCATATGGACGTTGTTTTTTGGGCTAAATCTGGTCGGTCAGTCGTGGTCTTTATTTAGCCCAAAAATAGACGTT
>BRDA01056569.1:0-10260 GCA_036984385.1 Crenuchus spilurus
GTTCAGAAGCCTTCATCACTGATGGTATGGGGTTGCATGAGTGCTTGTGGCATGGGCAGCTTGCATGTCTGGAAAGGCATCATTAATGCAGAGAACTATGTTCAGGTTACAGAACATCATATGCTCCCATCTAGACGTCATCTCTTTCAGGGAAGACCCTACATTTTTCAACAAGATAATGCCAGACCACATTCTGCAGCAATCACAACATCCTGGCTACGTAGGAGAAGGATCCGGGTACTGAAATGGCCAGCCTGCAGTCCAGATCTTTCACCTATATAGAACAGAGCGACAAAGAAGGCCCAAGACTATTGAACAGTTAAGAGGCCTGTATTAGACATGAATGGGAGAACATTCCTATTTCTAAACTTGAGAAACTGGTCTCCTCTGTCCCCAAACGTCTGCTGAGTGTTGTAAGAAGAAGGGGGGATGCCACACAGTGGTAAAAATGGCCTTGTCCCAACTTTTTTGGGATTTGTTGACGACATGAAATTTTGAAACAACATATTTTTCCCTTAAAATGATACATTCTCTCAGATTAAACTTTTGATCTGTGATTTGTGTTCTATTCTGAATAAAATATTAGATGTTGGCACCTCCACATCATTGCATTCAGTTTTTATTCACAATTAGTTTAGTGTCCCAACTTTTTGGGAATCCGGTTTGTACTAAAAACAGTTATAATATTTATAATTAATGTTTACATTTCTTTTTATCCCTTGAAATTTAACAGGTTGTTTTTACTGCACCTTTGAGACTGATTTATGTAAATGAGCTCTGTACTGATTGGCTCCTCTGTATTGTGTCAATAAAAAGAAATACAGCTTGACATTCTTCAGCATGACAGTGGAGGGACTGAACTCATATATGCTGAATAGACAAGTATAAATAAATGCGCTGATTTCTGTGACATCACAAAAATAGACTGATTGAAAGAGGCTAGTTGTACAACTTAGTTTCTATATATGAACTGTATGAAATTGAATGTATGTATGAATGTATGAAAACTGTATGTTTTGAAATTATAACCATCATGCATCAAAATCCTTTAATTAAAAAAAGGACAATGAGGTTTTCTATGATGTGCACCCTTTAACCTTTTAAATTAAGAGGTTTTCATTTCCGCTGTACTAACCATGTGTTATTAAAAGTTTTCCATAATTAAATAAGTAAAAGAAAATGCATGGGTTCCTTCCCATGTCTGTGTGGGTTTTCTCCAAGTTCTTCAGTTTCCTCAAAGTCTCACAGAGCACAATAATAGGATATATTGTACCATACTTACATTAAAATTGGGAAAACTACATTTTATGTAAATACTATTTTTATTACAGCATATATCTCTTTTGTTCCCAGTAATATATTGGAAACAAAACAGTTCTTGAATGTAAAATGTACATTTGCCTAATAATCATACTGTAATATCTAATATATTGCGGTCGGATATATAATAGTGCAATTGTGGAAACCACAGCTGCCAGTATTTTACCATAAATTTTACTGATTTTTTACAGTGTATGTATTTTTGTATTATCTATCATCTGACAGGCTTTGTATGCAGTTGGAAACTTTAAAGCATCTGATGACTCTCCTGCTCGAGCAGTAAAGCAGCAGGTCCGACCACCACAGAAGGATGCTCTACGAGTTCTAACCCAGCGTGGACATGACTCGGTCTATCAGAAGGCCCACAACTCAGAGAGTAACGACGAGCTGGCCATGGCTCCATCCCACGTGGCCGGTCTGAACCGTAAAGTACGGCGAGAGAAGGCCTCCATGGGCAGTCTGAAGAGAGCTAGTGCAGATGTGGAGCTGTTAGCCCCGCGAAGCCCAATGGCCAAAGAAACCATGCTGACCTTCAGCAACACACTGCCTAGAGCCAGTGTTAATACTGCAGAGGAACCCACCCAGCGTCACATGACCTTTCATGTAGGCCTAATGGATAATATTTACACAAATAGCTTTCCAAAGCATTCAATATTAAAAACACTGGACGATATAAGCTCCCAGACAAAAAATAGTCATCTTGTGTGTTTAAAGTAGTAGTAAATTCATACTCCTGCAGACTCTATTGCACAAGGATGATCAGGTTATAAATACCTATGTGGTGTCATAGGTTCATAGATTGAGAAAAGGTGGTACAGTGCAGTGAATGTCTCATTCAGTGTGTGGAAATGAGTCACAAAACAGATATTAATGATTTGCAAAATTGAGAAGGTGCCAAATGCCAGAGTGTGATGGAAGTAGTTGGAAGTAGTTTGCAATTGTATTGTAATTGTAATTGTATTGTAATTGTAATTGAAGTATACAGTCATATATGTCTCCTCAGAATTGTAGCCAAAAGCACACAAGGCTGAAGGCCTCTTGCATGCCACTCTGCTACATATGTTTATGGTATGTAGTTCCCTGTGGAGTGTTCTTTAATAATTTGGTTGTGAAAGACCTGCGAGGTCCTCTAGAACTCATTGTTGCCTAGAAGTGATGTGATTTTCATTCACAATCTGTGAAACAAGACATTCACTAAACTGAACCTCTTCTCAAGCTATGAACGCTGTGGCACACCCCGCAGGCATTTATAGCCTGATCATCCTCATGCAACACCATCTGCAGGAGACTGAAATTACTACCACCTTAAACATACAAGGTGACATACAGGTAGCTTATATATCCTGTTGCAAGTGAATTTTATCCATGCAATGCAAACAAGACTTCCTTGTGAAGTAACTGCTGTTCAAATTTCAAAATAATTTGAAAAGTCTTTTTTTTTTTTTTTTTTGCAGGCCTACTTCCATGCTCCTGTGGACCCTCAGCGCTCTAAGCAGCTTGTGTCAGAGTGGAAACAGAAGTCTGTGGAGATGCGAAGCCTGAGCCTGAGGGATGATGACCAGCAGGGCAGTACAATGGAGGAAGCAGAAGATGAAACAGACGCTGATTCTAAAGAAGAACCAGACATTGGTGTGCCATCTTCTTCACTGTACCCAACAGTACAGGGCAACAGGGCAGCAGTGGCCCCACCAGGGGGCACCAGAGTCACGATGCCTCAGAGACCTGGTGCTCCACAGCTGGTTCACATTCCAGAGGAAGCATCCAGACCTCCACCAGTGTCTCCAAAAAGTGCCACCACCAGGGCAAAATGGCTGTCCATGACAGAGAAAGGGATACCAGTACAAGCGGCCACTCCAGAGCCGCCAAGACTGCACAACCAGCCCCGGATTATTCAGGTTGTCGCTTTGGCGAAGCAACAGGCTGGCCAGGTCACAACACTCTCTACGCCCAAGTCTTCAGAAACAGCCTCATCTTGTGCCACATCTAGCACAGGATCTGAGTCACCGTACTACCGCGATGGCTCCAGCATCGTAACAGTAGATGCTCATGCACCTCATCACCCTGTGGTACGACTGTCTTCAACAGGTGGAAACACCTGGGACTGGAGGAGCAGCACGAATGGAACCACTGAGATCCACGAAACCAGCCGTACTCTCCCCAGACAGGAGTATCGGCCAATCAAATTGGACGGAGATTCCAGCCCAGGCCCACTTCCTCCCCCACCTCATCCGGACCTCTTGTTGGACAGCCACAGCCACCGCAAACCTTCAATTTCAGCCAAGGACTGGGAGCCAGGACAGCCCCATCCAGAGCCGGATCATTTTTTCAAGAACTTACAGACTGAGCTGCGCTTTAAAGATGGAGGCCTCTAGAGTGAAACCAGTGGATAAAACTCTTTTTTTTCTATCTCTGTAAGGTGAGAATACAGTGTTTGTATGAGATGTGAGGAAAGAGAATGGCTGTCTTGGTAGTCTCATGGGAGCAACTTGAGTGGCTCAGAGACCTGTAGAGCAGAATGGAAGACAAAGACACTTTAATGCTCTGCATCACAGTGGTCACTAACCCTGATCCTGGAGAGTTTAAACACACCTAAACCAGCAAATTATTATTGTAAGCAGTCCATGATTAACATTCTCTGCCAACATGTGCTCATTGTAGCTCCGCTGACAAATGTGTTTTTTTTTGTTGTTGTTGTTTTTTTATCCACCCATTTGTAGCACAAAGTTGAGATTGTATAAGGATTACAAGACACTAGTAAAAATGTGGAATGTTTAAACTACAGACCACAACTTAGTTTCTTTATGAATGCATACATTTAGAGTAAATGGTAATTTCTTATGCCATTTAACCTGTAGAAAAATATAACACATGTTGAAAATAATATTCCAAATTTTTAAGTTAATAATTTGAAATGGTTATGTATGTGATTTGTGGGAACTATGAGAGAACAGCCTGGTGAGGTTACAAAAAATAATGCATTTGCTTGTGGAGCATGGATAAGACATTTAGCTACTTGGTAGGATTGGGTGTGTTTGAGCAGGAAGAGGGTTAGTGGTCAGTGCTCTATTAGGTGGTTGTCAGTTTGAATGCTAGTGGTGCACCAATCTTAATTTTTATGGCCAATTTCAATTTCATTTCAACCAAATTGGATCCAACCAATTTTTTGGCTAATTTTATTTTACTTTTTTAATATCTAATGCTCTAACTCAGTGGGCTAAATGTAAACATGAAACTAATACCAGCACAGCTGCAACATAATAGTGTTTGCTCTTTAATGGGCCAAACTGACTCTTCTAATTCTTAAAGGATTTTTTAATAACTAGAAATCAAAAGCAAGAGGCAAGAGTATTACTACAGTTTGGTCCAGCAACATTCAAATCAACACTGCTGGAACAAAACCTAATTTTTTACGTAATTTGAAAATTCCAAATGGAATTTACATTGTGTGAAAATTTAATAATGGCTGAACCAATAGAAATGCTCCATTTTCCTCCTGTAATGTTTTGGAGACCAAATTTTTGGTCAAATAGTTGCCTCAGTTTTACTAAATTAACAAATTTTAAAGTTCTGTTTAAAATGAGTAAACTTCCTAATAACATAGTATTAAAGAATATTATTATCATGTATGTTGTACGCAGCTCATTATATGACATGATATGACAGACGTCTGCCAAAATAAACATAATAAATTGGCTTGTTTGAACCTAAAATCATCCAGTTTGGATTGAGGCCGATTGTGATCATGCACCTCTAGTGAATACAGTCATGTGTATTGTGAGAAATGAAGGCAACTCTTGGCCATCTCATATAGAGCATCTGGAGAGGATCAGAACACAGCAGAGCCAGCAGGCGAGCACAGACGCCAAGGGAACAGCTAAGACTTAACACAATCTGGGAGGAAAGCTTCAAATCTGACCAGTGAGAAAGACATCATCAGAAATTCTTGTTTGAATTAACTCCAATATCTGCAGGTTCATCTCAACAAAATCTACAGAGCATAAGCATTTGCTGATCCACACCAAGAAGCCATTCTGGTATATTTTAAAATGATAGTTTGGCAAAAAGTAATCTAGTTTACACAATTTCATGCCCCTTAATCGAAATGTTGTCAATCTGCTTAGTCATGCTTGGCCCCCTAAGATTGCTTCTTTAGTTTTACACTAGAGGCTAACGCAGCTAATGATACTCCTGGGCTGAGACACAATAAACCAAACCTGCCAGTAAGCCAGAGACTTACCCTTAAATAAAACTCAAATGCATGAATAGCAGGTTCAATTAATTGTTTTTCACAGTTTACCCAGCCATCTCAAACCAGAGACTACAAAGAAGGAGAGAATGTGCCATGAAAACCCAAGTCCGAAATTAGCAAACAGAAGTTTCTGAAAGAAAAGAAATCAATAACAGTGCAAGAGAGACCCATCCAAGTGTGAGCAGTAAAGCCTGGCCGTGCAACAGTGAGACCCAGCCTTGCAAGCACAAAGCCTGACCATGCAACAGTGAGACCCCGGCCTTGCAAGAGCAAAGCCTGTTCATGCATGAATGAGACCCAGCCTTGCGATAGCAAAGGCTGGCCATGCAACAGTGAGACTCGGCCTTGTGAGAGTGAGACCTACCCACGTGAGATTGAAACCTGGCTGTGCAACACTGAGACCCAGCCTTGCAAGCACAAAGCCTGACCATGAAACACTGAGACCCCGGCCTTGCAAGAGCCAAGCCTGGCCATGCAACAGTGAGACCCCGGCCTTGCAAGAGCAAAGCCTGGCCATGCAACAGTGAGACCCGGCCTTGCGAGAGCGAGACCCACCCACGTGAGATTGAAACCTGGCTGTGCAACAGTGAGACCCCAACATTGCAACAGCAAAGCCTGTTTATGCATGAATGAGACCTGGCCTTGCAACAGCAAAGCCTGGCCGTGCAACAGTGAGACCCAGCCTTGCGAGCACAAAGCCTGGCTGTGCAACTGTGAGACTCAAGCCTTGCAAGAGCAAAGCCTGTTCATGGATGAATGTGACCTGGCCTTGCAAGAGCAAAGCCGGGCCATGCAACATTGAGACCCGACTTTGCGAGATCAAAGCCTGTCCATGTAAGAGTGACACCCAGGCTGTGCTGAACTGGAAAATCATGCCACTGAAATATTTACAGGAGTGTTTTGGCTGGCACATGCAGTCATGGAGCTGGAGAGTTTTGTTGCTGAGCCCAAAAACTGTGACAGCAAAATTGAGGCTACAGTGGTGTGGTGTGATCTCAGCATAAACAACACTGGACAGAACAATAACAAGTAGTGCACCAATTAGCACCACACAAATCTATCATTAGGCCTCCTGCAAGCCTGAATTATGTCCATATCATGCTAATTACTGGGGTATTAACTTCCATTGCTTGCCAGTATTAGCACTATAGTTCTAGTGTAAAACTAACAAAGTGATCTCAGGGGACCAAGCATTTATTGACTAATGGAATACATTTATGTTAAGAAGGGAGGCCTGGGGTAATTTTTGCTAAACTGTCACTTTAAGAGCTGTTTTTACTTGTGTGCAAACATATTTATAGTCCTATTCTCCAGAATAACATTTCTGTCTATCCTTGTGCCATTGACTTTCATTCTAATGTACAAATGGATCATTTACTGGGGAAAAGCTCTTTTACTTACAGAGACATTTCCACAGAGGTGCTAAAAGTGAGGCACTCCTATCCTGTGACCAGTTTGGGTCTGCAGACTGTTTTTATACTTAACCAGTGAGTACTGTTGCTTGTCCGTGAGCGTGTTGCATGTGTGTTTATTTATGTGTGTGTTAGACCGTGGAAGGACTGTTAATATACCAGCTGAAAAAAAAAACATCTTTCATATTGCTGAGTGTTGTTGAGCTTTTGGTAACAAAATAAAATTGTTGTTATACTAAATTTCCTGTAAATTCATTATTTTATTTTATTTTTACTGTGATTTTGATGGTCTTATGCAAAAGTTAGTTTACCTTTAGGTTAAGCTACATTATTTTATTGATTTTTGAAGTGAAAATGTTTTTGTACAGAAGACAAACTTCTGCACATTTTTAATGCACACTTACTCTTTTAACAGAATTTATCATTTGGGAAAAATCAAACCTAAACATTTTGAGAATGTTGTAAACCTATTATTATAACTTTTATTTTTAGACATTTATTTTATAAGCAATTTGATTTATTTTCTAAATACAGTGGAACCACAGTTTCTGTCATTCTGTCTAAAGTGCCTGATGATAACCAAAACAAACAATAACTGAAGCAATATTTCGCATTAGAAATAATGTAAATCCAATTCATCTGTTCCAGACACTCCAAAATATTAACAAAAATAAAATTTTATATAGAATAACTATTGTTTTCATACAATGAGAAATAAATACAAAAGACTAATGAAATGGATAAATGTTTTAAAATGTAAAATTAAACATCACTCTTATGGGTTTACATTCCATTTTAGAGAGTGTCAGTGTGGTCCAGCCTGCAGGCTGTTTCGTACACCCATTCTGGTGATTCTTGGCTGCCCTTTCGCACCCATTTTCAGGCTTTTGAGCTGTCGCTTTAGTGTGACATGTTTTAGTTTGTTTTGACCATTATCAACGACAAACAAAGCCAGACAAACAACAAGAAACAAAGCCAGAGAAACAAGAAATAAAGCCAGAATGAACGACAAACGCATGAGTGGGTGGATGCTTTGTTATTACAAAATTAGCAGTGAATCACATGGGCACACCGACCAAAACCAGATGAACGATAACTGTTACTAAATTTCCCCCAAAAAAGTTGACAATAACCAAATTGTATGATAACCAGGTCAAACGATAACCAAGGTTCCACTGTACTTTTATTAATTATAAAGAAAATTATCTTATAAAGAACACACAATGAGAAACATTGTTGATTTAAGATGCTTCCATTTGCTAAGATATCCCTGTGTGGATTAATTTAATCATTGTAAGTGCATTCACAGTGAATAAGAAGTTGAAGAGAACTGTCAGAACTTGATGGAGGAAATGTCTTCTGATTATGCGAGTAAATTATATATTGATGATAATCTTATCAGTACAATATTGGATTTGTAGGACCTTTCAGGCCATGAAGGCAGACCTTTTCACAGGAGACACCCAAATAAAATTATTTCACAGACAGTGATCCAGTTTTAGACACAAGCTGTAGAGGAAAGGAGATATCAAGATGGCCACCATGTTAGTGACATGTCCTAAGAGGTTTCCCCCTTTCCACACAGGTTGTATCTAAAATAGGATTACTATCTACAAAACCATTTTAATGTTTTATGGGACATGTTTCCTTCTGAGACATACTGTACATTAGACTTTATAAGTTGTTTGTATTTAAGAAGAATATTACTTTTTGGTGCATTGTTAGCACAAATTCAGACTTAGCTTTTATCTGTGCAACAGAGCTGTTTATTGTATGATGCTAGCTTGTATTACTCATTTATCTGTTAAAGATTGTTCAATTACTTATTAGCTACATTAACTACTGCTGTTAGTTGTGCTAATGTACTTTAGTCCTTGTTTTTATATAGCAGTATATCACAGTTTTTTAAAATGCATAATTAAGACTATTTGAGATTATTTAACTAAGCATCATGCTAATGCTACAGCTAGCTATAAGTTTCTAGTACTGTACTAGTTAGCTATACTAGCCTTGTGTAAATTTAGCAAAGCAGTCTCAGGGGAACAAATATTTCTTGGCTGATTGTCTGCATTTGGGGAGGTAAACTGGGGGTATTTAATTTATTTCTGAACTGATTCTTTAAAGACAAAATGGTGACATACAGTGCAGTCAGTGATCAGATCGTTTAGGTGGTTGGAAGCTGATGAGACGTGCTTAGCCGAAGGCAGAGCTGTGACTCAACTCTGCAGAGTCTCTTTAGTGGGTCACACTGAGAGGGAAACCTCCTCCAGCTTCAGCATTTAGACAAAACTGAGACAGACCTGACTACTATGTTGACCTTAACCCCTTAAACTGCTGTCTTAGTACTTATTTATTAATATTAAAGGCCCTGTATAATGTAAATCTGAACATTCTTGGCGTTTTCAGTGGTATGTAATGTATTATCTAAACATTATTTACCCAGTCAATACAGTCCATATATGGAATCTGAGCTGCATACAGGTCATTTTTTAATTCATATTTTGTGATGTCATAAAAAAGCAGTCTGATTGATTGACAGTTTACTGCTAGGCATTTCAAAATTTTAACCAAAATTAAACAATAAAATAATTGTACAATCAATAATAATAATAATAATAATAATAATAATAATAATAATAATAATAATGCTTGCAGAATTTGATATTGATGATGATAAGTGTATAAAATAAAACATTTTGCTCATGATTTTTTTTTACCTCCCAGAAATTGTTTCAAAGCCCTGAGGCTTCCTGTCTGACTCACTGTGTGCTGTGACAGATGGATGGATTCACTGTTTTCACTTTAACTCCTGGTCCATCCGCAGTGTTATAGTGAGAGTTTTTCTTCACTGGACCTGAGCCTGAGTGAGCTGATGTGGATTTGCTTACAGATGCGTGAATGGGGGGGCTTCATGCTTCAGCTTTTCTGAGCATGTCCTACAGGCATAATGCACACTAACACACTGACACAATTACTGGACCAGACTAATTATGTGAACATGTTTTATACATTTTTTGGTTTTTTTTGTATTATTATTCATTATATATATATATATATATACAATACATATAAGATACTGTTCTTTCACATACATATAATATATATTGAACACATTGTTATTACATAAACATTCTTACATATATGATACATATGGCACGTACACTACTGGTCAAATGTTTTAGAATCAAACCGCCATTTTCCTGTGTTTTTGTTGAAAATGATTGAGTTTAATGCATCATTGCACTCTGAAATGAAAGTATAGGAGTTAAATAAGACATC